>OU342745.1:250979011-251099115 GCA_910589775.1 Avena eriantha | reverse complement strand
TTGCCTCCAAATAGCACCTTTTTCATCAGAATCCTGACTGCAGCGGTCCATGCTCCAAAAGTCATCAACCATGCAAAAATAGATGAAATAACATAAGTGTCACCTCTCATACGAAATATATCAATGAATAATAGTGAATTAAGACATAGAATAGTGATGCAAAATGGACGTATCAGCGATCACGGCGACTGTGGGTCGCGCGGCAATGCACGACCGTGTCTGGGGGGTTGTTGTTGGGCGTCGAGGCGGAGCGGCGTGCGGGATTTGGTGCCGAGGCGCGGTCTGCTGCGTGCTGGCTGCGATCGCGCTCTGTCGCGCTTGGCTGCGCGCAGAAAGAAAGGGCGGCGGTGTGGCGGTGATGGGCAGTGGTCCAAGGGCTGGGGTTGATCGAGGGGTGGACCGTGGGGCGGGTAGGGTGGTGCCTAACTCCCTGGAGCGGCGGAGAGAGAGGGTGGTGGTCTCTTGCGGCTTGTGCACACTTGGCCGGCGAGCATGGTGTCGGGGCGGCATGGCACTGGCACCAGGGCTAGAGATAGGGTTGGTTTTGTCTGGTTGGACTTGGGGGAGACAAGGATGGTCAATGCACACCAAATAGCTCGACGAGCGATTAACCCCAAAGCAGTAACAGTTAGGCCATAATGATTCTGCTAACAAGGTGTTCGATCAAATGGCCGTAAGAAACTTTTTGTGAATTTTGGGCTGATTTTTGGTGGAGTGATGTAACTTATGCTTAGGCATATAGGTGTGCTTGGGATTTAAAAATGGAGTTCATTTGAGTGGTTTTTGAATAAGTGTGATCTTGATACATACACTAGATTCTATTTCAAATGTCATTTAAATTTAGTGTTCGAAAGTTTTTGGGATGAAACAAAGTGGGCCTTGGTACATCACTACTTTACTAGCAAGGGGTGCAAAGAAAACACAATTGTTTCTGTTAAGATTTGAGTTCTAGGAATAGCCAAAGTAGGCATGGTGATTAAAATGGCAAAAGTGACCATTCACTTATTTATTCTTTTTGATTTGTTTCTCTTTGATTTGCTTGGGGATGATCTAGATGATGTTTATTCACCTTAGAATCATTTTACAACCAATGGATCACGCAAACATGGCAATTCAAAACAACTCCTAATTTAAATGCACACACATATGAATGCTTAATGATTTTAAATGGAAAAGTTTTGTTAACCCTAAATTGGGTAGATTTGATCTTGATAACCTTGGATTAGAGTTTTGGGATGTTACACAAGCCATCATTAACAATGCAATCTAACCCTTGCAAGCTTGATAACTTAAGAAAATGCATTAGGCATGCTTTGGTTATACAATTTGACTTATACCTACCCCAAGTTTTACTTATAAGCTTTACTTTCTTTTACTTTACCAAAGTTTCTTACTTTGTTTATAGATAGCATAAAGAGTATAAAACTTGGCCTATCTAGTTAAACATAGATGTTATTCTATGGCATGAGATTGAGATTAGCATCCCACATTAGTGAACACTCGTAACTTAGTAGTTTGAGAGCTACACCAAAAACTTGATCACTTTAGATGGGAATACTTGGTGAAAATGACTTGTGAAAACCTTGGAATGATGAGTCATTCTATTGAGATGTTTGACATGTGTTGAGAAACACAAATGGTGTATGATGATGAAAATGTTGAGGCATGAGCCTTAGCCCTTTTATAAAAACTGATGGTTGGGTTCGGATGCGATACCATTCCAATTTTACCGTACAACCACAATACCAAATTGGGTAAGGCTTAGTGAAATTATATGCATTAGTATTAGTTCCCTCGCGGGAGAGGTCTGAGCTGAGGCTACCTCTCAATGTTTTCCACCTTTGTAGTGCCCAGGATGGCAGATGACCATGGCTGGGAGGCAAAGTTCATAGGAGAGGTTCTTATACTAGAGTGTGTAAAGGAAAGGTTATGTTTGATTATCTGCATACTAAGTATGATGATTCAGGGTTATCCCTGATAGATGTATCGAATTTTGTAGTGAAAGTGTACCACCTCTCCAGAGTGTCAAACTATTTGAATAGCCGCGTCCGCGGTTATGGACAGTTGGAGTGGCCATACTGCTCCATTGTCAGATGTTTTCAAAATGACATATGAAATGAATTGTGACATGACTTGACCACAACATGGTTGTGACTATGACAACTAAGTTCCCACTTAGGTGATTTCAAACTTTATTTTAGCTTTCTTTGTTTCTGAACTCAACTTAGGTTCCAACTTAACTTTACTAATAAACTTAGAACTTAGCATTCCTATTAGAACTACCTTACTTGTTAGTGATAGTTTGCGAGTACTTAAAGAGTACTCATGGCTTTTGTCCCTGGCTATTCTTGTGGCCAGACTATGAGGAGGACTACCTTGAAGGAGGACAGCAGGACGACTATGACAACTAGGATCATCTCCCATTGTCAGCATTGCCTGTGACCCTGAAGATGGACGCCACCGCTATGGTATTATTTCGCTACCTGTTTGTACTAAGACTGGGTCATGAGATCCTTTATTGTGTATAGACCTATTATGGTTTGTAATGGATGATGTACTGTGATATACAATCTGTTATGTCTCGCAAAAAATGGTAATCCTGGGATTGCGATGTATGGCATAACATGTATCTGGGATTAAAATCCGGGTGTTGACACTAAACACATACAATGTGTCTCTTGAAAAATGAGTGATGTGTGAAGACGCAAAAATATGCAAATACACATGGACCTGAACTTGTCAGATCCGATGATAAAGTTGACAATATGGAAACACACTTGAATAACACTGGTATGCCAAAGGTGTTAAAGTGCGTAAACATTTTCTCTCGTGAAAGTGGGATACTGTTGGAAACATGCCCTAGATGCAATAATAAATGGATTATTATTAATTTTTTTTGTTTCATAATTAAATTTATTGTTCTGCCATAATTGTATTGGTTCCGAATAGTGAGTATTTGGAGGAAACCCTAATACATGTGTGAAATTGTAAACGACATTTATATGTCCCTAGTCTCGCCTCTAAGACTAGTTTGTGTATTATTGATAGTCCTGGTTCTTGACTGTGGGAAAATACAAAGTGTGTAGGGTTGTGATGCATGTAACATGCATACATGAACTTTATAGTTTATTGTCACATATTCCAACATATTATCATGTTATTTACCATTATAAATATGTATTGTATTGATTTACAGGGATTTACCAATGAGCCCCTTGATTTATTTTTAACACTGTAGGGCAGAAAACCTGTTTTTCGTATTTTATGTTTTAGGGACCTATACGGAGTCAAATTGTGCGAGGATTTTTACCATATGATTTTTATTGAAGTGGACCTACCTGGATTTTGAAGTGGAAAAATGGAGCTACGAGGGCCAGGATGTCCCACGTGGCACGGGCCTACCCCCTGGCTGTGCCAACTAGATCATCTGGGGCCTCGTGCGTTCGTAGATGTCCGTCTTCATCTTAGACTTCGAGTATCGAACTGAAAAGGCCTATAATACACCATTCGTCGCATTCACAAAAAGGAAGATGGAAAACATAGAAACCATGAAACATAGCTAGAACCAGTGAAGATTAGAGAGGGAACGCCACCGAAACCAATCTACGGTTGCATCTCCACCCTCTCCAACATCTCCACTGGAGCCTCCATGATGAGAAGGGAGCAGTCCACCCCTGGACTATGGGTTTATGGGAGTATCTTGATCTACATCTCTCTCTCCCTCTCTTTATGCTATGATTGTATTAGATCCATGTAAGCTGCATAACATGATCATGGACATCTATGTGTAATTTCTATATGGTGGATCTTGATATTATGATATGATATTTGAGATTGCAAGTCTAATTCTGAGTTTGATGTATGAGTAGATGCAGATTACTATCCCGTTCTTAATTACCTGTCTTGCTCATACTTGTTGCGAGAGCATGTGTGGGAGAATGTGTGCATTAGATGGAGTAAATGGTACTGGTGATTGGGTAGTGACAGCAAATCTGAGATCCACTATGGTTTTTACCTTTGTTTTGTTACCTCACTAGGGAGAATTTAGATGCATATGCTACGACCATCTAGTAACAACAGTAGATGATTCTTGTTTGTCTAGGTAACATATTTGTATCTAAACATCATGTCAAAGTGCCTAAAGCTATACTCATGTAATTAAATCTAGATAACATGAAGTTTTCCCTTTCTAGAGGAGTATAAGCGAGTCGTGCTACATTATATTTAAATTAGGACGTGGTTCCCATATGAATGTGAACCAGACACTATAAATTTCCAATGACATATATATCACATATTTAAGTCGTTTATGTCAACCATAATCTTGAGAGAGTAAACAAGTGAAACTATGAACCCTAGTCTATTTTAATCATAAGAAACACCTTTACTTCCTTTTACTTTCCTTTATATTTTTTTTGTCTTAATTAAAGACGAAATAAAATATATTTATTTCTTGCATATCATATAAAAACCCCAAACATATTAGTTTAGTTGTTTTACTTTCCTTGATTATTTTAGATTGCTTTCCATAATTAGATTTACTTTCCTTATTTGTTTTACTTTTCTAGTTTAATTAATTCTAGTTTTATTTTACTTACACTAAACCTTGTGCTTGAAAACCACATGGTTGAGTTGAGGACACAAGGCATTGTTTTTTTATAAATTGCTTGAAGAGGATAAGGAGAATAACTATGACTAGATCCCCGAGAGTTCGGTATAAACCCTGAATCACCCTTGTGTGGAAAATACATCTGGTACATCACTCTGCACTTGGAGTCCCAACGAGTTGGCGCACATGTATATTAGTGTCATCGAGACTATTTTCTAGCGTCGTTGCGGGGATCTAAGGGTTCAACACAAATCACTCCATCTCCACCATGCACGAGAAGACTATTTTCTAGCGCCATCGCTAGAGTGCTCATCAATCACCAAGCTGGGGGTTGCTTAAATTTGGTGTGCTTTTCTCGTCCTTTAGATTTTTAAAACAATTTACTTTGTCTTGTTCTTTGTCTTTTTCGTTTTATTTGGATTTGCCTCCGGTTTTCCTCCTCCCCATTGCTTTTTTACTTTCAAGTATTTATCTTTACTTTTTCCTACACGCCAAAACACATAAAATTTAGTGTAGATTTATTTTCTTGCAATATGGGGGAACGAATTACTAAATAATGTGACTTTCACCAACATCCCTAATGATAAATTTATTTCTAAGCCCATCACATCTCCTAAAATTACCGCTGAATCTTTTGAAGTAAGTCCTCATTTATTTAATCTAATTGCTAAAGAACAATTTGGTGGCAGTGCTAGTGAAGATGCATCTATGTATCTACATTATTTTTGTATAATTTGTGACATGGACAAAATTAAAAACATGGGTAATAACGTTGTTAAATTAAAATTGTTTATGTCCTCACTTGGAGGAAAAGCTAAAAAGTGGTTATTATCATTACCTACCGGTAGCATAATTTTTTCGAATGATTTTAAAGAAGCATTCATTAAAAAATATTATCCACCGGTTAATATCTTGCAAAATCAAAATAACATCTTGTCATTTAAACAACATGATAATGAACATGTAGCAACCGCGTGGGAAAGAATTAAAATTATGCTTAGAACTTGCCCATCACATGGTGTCAATGAATGGACGGTTTTACATTCTTTCTATAATGGTTTAAATTACATATCTAGAAGTATGTTAGATTCTGCAGCAAGGGGCGCATTCATGTATAAAACTATTTCTGAAGCTAAATCTATTCTTGAATACATGTTACAAAATTATAGTCAATGGCATACTGAAAGGGCTGCAAATACATCATATAAGAAAGTCAACTTTGTTGAGGAAGTAGAATCCTTGACCGCTAAAGTTGATGTCATACTTGCATACATCTCTAAAAAATTAGATAATGTTCCCTTAAAAGATCTTATGGAAAATATGCTGAAAATATATATGTTAATTACATAACGAATTTTGGTAATAACAGGTATGGTAATAATTTAAATAATTCATATCCGTGGCAACCATATGCTCAAATAATTATGGTAACAATCCTTTTGTTCCTAATAAAAATGCTAGTGGGAATAATGTTTCTAATGATCTTGATTGTACTATTAGATTTTTCATCTCCACACAAAAGGAACTTAATAAAGAATTTATTGCTAAATTTGAGAGGTATGATTCTTTAAGTGACAAAGTAGATCACTTAACTAAGGAAGTAATCTCTTTTAAGAACCCTATAAATTCCCCAAAACCCCATGAAGAGATGATAAAATATGTACAATACATAATAAATAAATCTTGGGAACTCTAAACACTTTAGATGTGGCAGCAAAACACAAGTGTTCACATAATCACTTTAAAATTTGAAACATACATGAAAAGCCTAGCTATATGGCTATAAAGAAAGCGCTTTACGGGAGGCAACCCGGTTGTTTTTCTTTAATTGTTCTTTTATGTTTTTGTTACAGTAATAAAGTGTCCTTTACGTTTACTTATACTAATTTTTAATGAAATTCCAAGTTCTACCTATCTTGATGTTTGAGTTAATATGCATTTTGGAGATGTATTTTTCTGCATGTTACTATTTACCAAAAAAATCTTGAAAAAACCCTATAACTCTAATTGAGCTAATTTTTGAAACGACGTTACAAATTTTCATACTAAACATGGCCAAAGTTTTTGAGATTTTCCTGACATGTTTAAGATGGCTAAAACAAATCATTTTGAGACAGCTGTTTTTTTGAACATATTATGTATTTGTTGCAAAGAGTGGCTTCATTGAGCTTTAGTTTGATTCTTTTTGAGATTTTTGCTCAATTTATCCACTTAAAAAATCTATGCACATGAAAAACCAAAATTTATTTGGAGTCTTTACAACTACTTAGCGTATTTATCTTTGTGCCACTAATGATACCTCTCTAGAAGAGACGGGAAGAAAGTTTTATGGTGAAGTTTCTTCATAGGGAAGGAAGGAAAATCAAACAATGAGTCGTTTTAATATGTTAAAAATCATAAACTTGGGGATGCCCATTGCGCTCCATTGGATCTATTAAACTCTCGGTTCACAAACCTTTTAACTTTGTTTTTTGAGCACCATAGTATTTTCACTTGAACTTGGAGCGTCTTTATCTATTTTTATGTTTTTTGCAATTTCATTTTAATAAATGGACCACCACCTATAGATGAATATTATCATTATCAGTGAAATACTAGAATTAAAAAAGTTTAAGTTTGCATGCAATTAAAATAAAGGGGAAAAGGGAAAATATCTATAAAAAAGTTATGCATGTTGTTACACCTTGTTTTATTGTTTATGCTTGAATCAATGGTAGTGTAAGTGTTATGCATAGTGCTAGATATAATTTTCATCATGAATATATTTATTTAAGTTTATATTTGCATCATGGTAATGAGTAGTACAATGTACACCATTTGCATACTTTTTCTTTGTGGTAAAATTTCTCCCTCATGCCAGCCTTTCACAAATTTAAGCAAGTGCTTGTACATCCAAATATCCTTTAGACAAGTACATTCACATTGTGTCCACCATATATACCTATATAAATATTCCAAGTATATTACATGTTTTATCTTTAAATGTTTCAAAATCTTCTATTTTGTATGTGCTCATAAGCTCATGGGAAAGTAAGATGTGGGGTTAATCCACCCAAGAGTAAAATTTCTCAATTAATTTACACTTAACATTGTGATTAGAAATATGTGAGTTGTATACTTGACATATGATGAGTTGAGTGTTAGAAGGGGGGCATGTTTTCAACTTTGCACTATTTGTTGAAATCATGTTTTATTTTGGCTATGGATACTAGGCGGTGCGGAACAGTTAGATAACTTCAAATTTTCTGGAATATGCATAAGTGTTAGAGGAATGCCCGAGCCGTGAACCTAAGCCATTCTATGCATCATGGTGGAAATTTATAACATGAATATCCAATGAAGCGTTTCTAATAAAAACATATGCAAATGGTAAATAAAAAAGAAATTGCTAAGGGATTTATTTGTCGATCTATATTGTCATCTAAGTATGGATAACCCCTCAAAAAGAGACTATTCATATAAAGAGGGAAGATGTAACTCAGTTTCCACCTCGTTTGGAGCCATATGCATATGATGACAAAGTTCTTTTAGGCCCTAAGTTGAGTAGCATGTGATCTTAGTACTTATGGTCAACGGACATGAGACATTCAACTTGGAATATGTCAATTATATGAGGAGTATATTTTCTTTTACATTAACACCATTAAATTCTTGGAACCACACTCTTATGATTACCGCTGATATGAGCTACATATCTCAAAACCTTATTGTTTTATTTTCACTTTATCTTTAATTATTTAAGGTTACTTTAAAGATTTAGCACATGTATTTCCCTGCTTACTTTCTACTTCTTTCTAAGTCAAGAGACAAAGTCTCACCAAAGAAAATATTCTATTGTAAATACCAACATAGTAGCAATTTATTTTGCATAAGTTTACACATTCTTCAAGTTTTCTTAATTGTCCATAGTACTTTGTGCATTTACTATTTTGCATGCTTTACTTATCTTTATACATGAAGTAAATGTCATTAAGCAAATATGTTATGATTACTTGTTATTGTTGATTTGATTATGAACTATTTTACTTTGTTGATTTGATTATGAACTATTTCACTTCCATGCACGAGGATGAGCATGAGTTAAGCTTCGGGATGTTGATGCATGTAAAATGCATATATGAACTTTGTAGTTCATTGTGAGATATTCATATTCCAACATATTATAATGTTATTTACTGTTATAAACATATATTACCTTGATTTATGGGGATTTACCAATGATCCCCTTTATTTGGTTTATAACACTTCAACACAGAACACTTTTGTTTTCGTATTTTTATGTTTTAGGGACCTATATGGAGTCAAATTGTGTGAGGATTCACTACAAGAAACGTGTCCATCCGCAACGACTTGGCCCGTCGGTTGTCGTTGAAGGCGCGTCTTCCTGCGATGAATTTCTCGGCTCAACCGTGGCTGATGGAAAACTTTTTTTGGTTTTGTGGCCCTCTACGAAGACAAAACCACTAAAAATGTGGAGGAAGCTCAACCACACGTGGCAGAAGCAAGATATCCGGTTCCTCGCGTGATGTTGACTCACCGAAGTCTTTTGAGGCGTGTGGGTCCCGGACATCAATGTCCCTAGCGGACCATACTTTTCAGTCACGCCTCCCTGATTTAAACTCCATAACATTGCTCGATGCGTCTGCCGTTTTGTCAGGCTGCTGGGTCCCACATGTCAGCCTCTCATTAAAATAATCGTGTGTATGATGGAATTTTTTCCTTCGCTCATGCTACCTTGTTATGAACTTGATAGCGTTGCTCGATACATCTACCATTTAATCATGCTACTGAGCCCCATATGTCATCCTCTCATTGGAAGAGATGTGTGTATGATGGAATTTTTCCCTCGGTTGCGCCTCCGTATTCTGAACTTGATAGCGTTGCTCACTGCATCAGCCATTTATGCAGGCTGGTGGGTCCCCTATGTCAGCCTCTCACTAGAAGAATCCTGTGTATGATCGAATTTTTTCTTCTCTGGCACTACCCTGCTCCAAACTAGATAGCGTTGCTCGACGAATCTGCCATTTGGTCACGCGGATGGGTCCCACATGTGAACCTCTCATTAGAAGGATTGGTTGAATGATTGATTTTTTTCGCTCGTGCCTTCGTGTTTCGAACTTGATAACATTGCTCGCTGCATCAGCCATTTTTCAGGCTATTGGGTCCCATATGTCAGCTTCTCGTTTGAAGAAACATGTGCATGCTGGAATTTTTTATCGCTTATGCCTCCCTGTTTCGAACTTGGCAACATTGCTCGATGCACCAACTATATAAGGTTGCGCTGCTGGTTCCCACATGTCGGTCTCTCTATAATTGAAACATGTGTATGATGGACTTTTTTCGGCCGCGTTCCCTGTTTTGACCTTGACAACGTTGCTCAATGCGGCAACCGGGCAAGGTCTTGCTATTGGGATCCCCTTGTCAGCCTCTCTGTTATGTTCTGGCTTGTGGGTCCCCGATGCAGCCTTGTATGTTCTAGTGGGTGGGTCCCTGATGCTAGCCTCTCTATACAAGTATTTAAATTTTTTCAAACCCGACCATTAAACTTGAGGGATGATACAGGATGGTGGGTCCGTGATGTTATCCTCTCCATAATGCGATATTAATAAAAGAAAAAAATGTAAACCCAAGATATATATATGTACACACAGGTGATTCGAACTTAAGACCTTCAAATCAAATAGACGTAAACTAAGTGCTTTGCCACTATACCAAAGATGTTCATAGAATATAATTATTAAACCTATATTATTACTACAACTTATGTATCGGTCTTCTTAAAAATATTTTATGTCACTATGTTTATCTCTTTTAAAATATAAAATGGCAGCGCTCAGACATCTCAATGTATAAAGTGCCACATAATTGAGCAATTTCTTTAAAACTTGGGTAGGCACAGTTTTTTTTTATTTTGAGAGGCGGGGGGAAATGCCCAAAAGGCCGAATTAAAACGAGTTTGGCTATCTACATGGGCTATACTCCATAGGCTATGCTCCATGGGCTCCTTTCTCAAATTTTAATGGGTTGTGCTCAGCAGTCCCCTGACCCCTAAAAGGCCGAACTAAAATGTTCAGGGCTATGCTCCATGGGCTGCTTTCTCAAATTTCTCTGGGATGTGGTCAGCAGTCCCTCATGTATGCCTATCATTATAAGAAATTTGTTCATGCTAGACTTTTTTTCTCGCTCGCGCCTCCCTATTTCGAACTTGACAACGTTGCTCTATGCAACACATATATAAGGTCTCGCTACTGGGTCCCACATGTCAGACTCTTTGTAAATGAAATATGTGTATAATGGACTTTTTTGGCTGCGTCTGCTATTTTGACCTTGGCAATGTTTCTCAATGTGGCGGTCGCGTATGGTATTGCTATTGGGGCCCCCATGTCAGCCTCCCTGGTATATTCTGGCTTGTGCATGTCAGCCTCCTTGGTATGTTCTGACTTGTGGGTCCCTGATGCTAGACTCTTTGTACAAGTACTTAATTTTTTTTCAAACCCACCCATCAAACTCAAGGGACGCTGCAGGCTGATGGGTTCGTGATTTCAGCCTCTCCATAAAGCAATATTGCTAGAAAAAATATAAACCCAAGATAATTTTATGTCAAGCAAAGAGTTTCGAAATCAAAACTTCAAAACAAATATAAACCGTGTGCGTTGCCACTACGACAAACAAATAAGATGAACATTATCATTAAAATCTTTATAGTACCTATAACTTATGTATTAGTCTTCTTAAAAAGATTTTGTGTGTCTATGTTTATCACTCTTACAATAAAATGGAAGCGATCCTGGCATCTCAATTTTTTAAATGCCATATAATAGAGTAGTTTCTTAAAAACATGGGTAGGCGGATTGTTTTTGAGAGTGTTATACTCGATGTGCTATACTCCATGGGCTCCTTTCTAAAATTTAAATGGGTTGTGGTCAGCAGTCCCCTGACCCCTAAAAGGATGAATTAAATTGTTCTGGGCTAAAGAGGGACAGAATGGGCTAGATTTATCTCCTTGTTAGTAAAATTTGCATTGTACTGTGGCTCGGCCAGATTTGGAACACAGATATCATTGATAGAGGAAAAAGCGATAATTCTTTTGACAAATATTCATGTAAAAATGTCTAAAGAACCAGGGACACATACCGCGTGCACCAAAACTAGACTGGTATCCAATGACTTCACTTGGTGAAATCACGCTGTATCTTTACCCTCTCATCTCTGTCCAAAACACATCCAACAGTTATGATGACACATAGGCAAAATCTCTAGTGCAAGTAGCCTAGCAGCCACGACATAACTTTTCAAAAATTAAGTAGCATTTGAAAGATTTAGTAGTATAGAATAAGACAAAAAAATATCGAAAAATTCCTAGTTCATATTCAGTAGCACTTAACCGATTCTGCAGCATTCCAAAAGTGACCGATTCAGCAATACATACACAGAAATTCAATAGTAGTACATAGGGAACTAGTTCATGTTTCAGCTCTAAAAACCTTGTCGCACGATCAGTTTGCCCTTTTCTCTAAACACACTCAACCATTGTATCAAGCAAAACTGATGATCAAGTATGCTTTTTGTGTGGATACCTCCTTCTCACATTAATACCGGTGTGACCCCCATATATGCATCCCAAAATGACCAAGCCTCATCTAGATTATGACAAGGCCAAGTTTAAAAAGAAAAGCATGACCATCTACTACACTTGATCTAAACGAGTACCAATATATCAGTATTAGTTCTATAAAATACTTTAGTAATAGTAATGCCATAACACTTAATAGATTCAATAGCATTTGAAAAATTCAGCAGTACAAAATAAGACCGAAAAAATATCGACAGATTCCCAGTTCATATTGAGTAGCACTTGATAGATTTAGTAGCATTTCAAGGTGACCAATTCAGCAGTAGGAATAATGGCCAAAATAAATGACAGATACAACAATGCAGATATTGAAATTCAATAGTTGTAGCAAGGCCATGACTCAAAAGGAAAGAGAGTCCATGTCAGCACTCGATCGGTCGATCTGAACAAGTACCAGTACATATGTATTATTACAAAATTGATTAGAAGTAGCAGACCTCCATACAAAATACTCAGCATAACACATCAGTGTGTCCAAGTGCTGGCCGGGTAGCGCTTTCTTTCCTGCCTGTTACGCTTTCCTTGTCACACCGTCGCATGTGGGCCCACTTATCAGCAACGTACATTGGAAATAGGTATACATTACCGCGATATTGTTCTACCTCTCCCCATACAAATTGAATTTATCACCAACATAACGTAATTAATTAGTACGATGTTACATATCTTAACATTGGGATCATCATAAGAAGATTTAGATGTGTTATCTCACTCTTGAAACTTGTCGATGTAATACTCCTAATCCACAGGAAATTCCGATAAATGGTTCAGAAGCTTCCAGGTAACACCGCGGCTGCGACAGGTACGACATGATCCCTTCTAGGGTGACTTCGGCCACTGATGGCCTGCTCGTCAGCTCAGATGTCGCCACCATTTCGACCGCATGGAGCTCATGCCACAAAGACAGCGACCAAAGCTTCACCGTGTACCATAGCAATTCGCAGACCCCTGAACTGACGAACCTGGGGGATATGACGATGTTCACGGTGTGGCCGTCAATTTGGGCGACGAACACTGTGCTCTCTTTCCTGATGCCGAAGATCTCTCCTCTCCACGAGTCTCTAATGGGCACCGGCTTAGACAACTCCCAGTGTTTGTGGCTGTAGGGCATTATGGCCGCAGTCCTCGAGTGGGCAACTCTAATTTGGCGGACGAGATCTACCATAGGTGTTAGCTCTACTAACAAGGTGATGAACTCGCATCCAGGCTCCGTGCAGACTTGTTGGCCATGAAAGCACCAGATTATGTGGTCGTAGACGTCGTTGTAGGGGGCGAATGTCCCGCAGTGGTCGTTGGGGGCATCTGCCACATTTTTCGCCCATGACTTGGTGGTACAACTCCTTGGAGCATGCGGCCAGCCGGGCGGTGCAAGTAGTATCCATACGCATAGTGATTTTGGTGAAAGCATCATCGTTGACCTTTCTCTAGACGCCGTGTAGCCAGATGTGCATCGATTGCGACATCGGGATGGATAGGGAAGAGGCCGGACCAGAGTATGACTATCGGGGGGCTTTTGGAGAGGGCTGGCGTGGCCTGCAAGATCCAATGCAGCGGGCGAGATGGCAAGGAAAATGTGCGAAGTGCGCACTGGAGACAATCCCAAATGTGGCCAGGCGGTGTTGGTGAGTCAAGATAAACAACCGAGATGGGTAAGATGAGATGGCTCTTTGAACGAGGTGTTTTTGCAAGGCCTCTGGAGATGCATCTAGGACGCCGACTATAGCTTGGCTAGCATGCTGCAATGCACTAAATTATCCATCTCACATCCTGGCGCATTTTATAGCTAGGCTTACACGCTGCCATACACTAAATTAACCATGTCACATTGTGGGGCATTACAGCTAGGCCGACACGCTGCCATGCACACCACTACAGCTACTACTACTGTCTTGTTTGACTAGATGATGTTTATTTATAGCTTTTATTTTCCTAAAAAATAGTACCTAGTAGTAGTACACTTAAACTAGTACAATACTACTACTAGTAGTAGAGTACAACAAACAATCATCTCGTTAGTTCTGCTACATACAGGAGTTGTACTACAACTACCCACTTGATTATTACATACAATAACTCTTGCTAAAAAGGATTACACAATGGAACAGAGGTAGTACAATACTAGCAGTAGTACATGATACCTTCGATCCGGATTACATATGTAGTATAGCTCTTTTTCCCAAGTAGACCTAGGTTTATCGAATCCTCGGGAAGCAGAAGCGTAGTGAAGGTACTTTAACGGACCTTCGGGAGTTTTAGAATTCCTTTTGTGTTTTTACCGGACAAAGTGTTTGCATCTTTTTTTTTTGTCGATGATAGAGAGGGCCTAGGGTGTTCGGTTTCACTTGTAGATGTGCAAAAGATCTGATGGGAATAAAAGATAGAAATAAAATATGCATGTAATTGTTAGAGCAAGTTAAATTATATGTGGGCAGTGCATCCATAATTGCTATTGCCTCCGCAACCGCTTATAGAAATAACCTACTAGTATCGTCCATAGAAGAAAGATAACTAATGATATGCATAGTGATGTCACCGTCGATCCCAAGTAAATCCCTCACATACAGTCGTACTATCCTTTCTGTCACTAGGGTTCCCAACCTGCAGATTAGTCATTACTCATACTCCCTATACCTGGCTCAATCCTCGGGGTCTTGGGGTACCTGACAAGTCTTTAGATTGAGGCAAGAGAGGGTACAATAATCATCATGTCATACAAACTAATACATGATCCCATCTATGATAAATAACATGCACATAAAGCTACATGGCTAGGCCGAAGCCCTTAGCCCAAGGAGAATTACGCAAACATAGAGATGAGATCAAAGATCATAAACATTGTAGTAGAAATCATGATATTGATAGCAAATAGTCTTACAATGTCGCCAATCAAAGAAGAGATCTACTATTATAAGTGGTGGAATATGGCTATGGTGGTGGAGAGATTAGATCTAAGTCTATTCCTCCGGCGGCTCATCGGTGTTGTGGATCGAGATCTGGGGGTGGCTGATGGTTTCTGCGAGCGCCTATTTCTCATTGCCCGAGGCCTCTTTTTATAGTGGTCCCTTCACAAAAGTTGTTCTATTTGACCTAGCGGTGGCGGCACCAACTATACGACCGGTTGTATAGTTGGTCGTTAAAGCGTTTTCCTCCAATCCACGACTCCTGGTTTCTTCTGGTTGTTGGAAATCTCATATCTTTGAGTTGAATGTAGTGATTTCCATCATAAAACGTCATTATCTGCGTAGGAAAATAGAGAAAGAAAGGATTGCATACCCCTTTGAATATTAGGCATTAGTGGCAGGGTTTAAAGAGATATTTCATCAAAATTGTGAATAATATCCAGTTTCAATGTGGACGTAGATGGCTATATTTCAGAGCCATCAACCTCCCCAAGCTAAAACTTGATCGCCCCCGAGCAAGAAAACCAAAATCAAAAAGGAACTCAACATTTAAACTAAAATAAGGAGATGATGATCTTACTCATGATTGATAGTCTCATGTTTCCTCCACTTCATAAATCTGAAAAACTTCAGCATAGATAGAGTAATGGCAAGCATATCATACGGGTTTTATGCATCCTTATAGCGCAACAAAATTATTGTTAACATGGATGATTCAAATGTAATCAACTCATAGGCTTGCCTTTGAACAATAAAGCATAATCATGTAAATTGAGAGTGTGAGGGTTGTCATAAAAAGCATATATACTAGAGTATCTCAATTCTCCCACATCAATAAATCAATACTTTTCAAGCACTACTTTTCTATTCATTGTCCTTCAAGAATTTCAGTTTTTGAGTAATTGAGAGCATGCCAAAAAAATGTTTTAGTTTATCGGGCTATGATGGACACTCGTGGCATCACTAAGGTTTTTGTTCCTTTTGCATAATGATCAATCATAATAGCCATAGGAGTGATTCCATCATGAACACAGCTACCCGGGAGTGCCAAGAATCTTACCCACTATAGCATTGCTAATACAAGTGTTTAATCAACTCATAGCCGAAATCTAGGAGTTTCCTCCATGAAGATCATTCATAGGCCAGCGTAGTTGTTCGCATCCCATGAAGTTGGACACGTGTAAAGCAATATCATTCTTATGATTAACAAGTCAAACTTTGCATGCTCAGAAAAACCACTAAATATTAATTCAATCGAACAAACCTTTTAAAGAGAGCTATCAAGTCAATCCACATTTTCAGTGGTGTTGAGTGTCTCTAGACATAAGCATTCAAGACTAATACTATAACACCCAAGCCTTCAATTGTGAGACTTTTTCTTTTTACAATTGTTTAGGAATTTTTAGGAAAGGCTTGGTTAATTACGAGAGCTGGAACAAAACGTACCCAATTAAATACCCATGCAAACAAAAATCTTACTACAATACAAAGACTCAGTCCACCAATATAATATCTCAACATTTACTACTAACTAGCATGGTGATACGTCCATTTTGCATCACTATTCTATATCATAATTTACTGTTATTCATTGATATATTTCATATTCAGAGGTGATACTTGTTTTATTTCATTTGTTTTTGCACGGTCGATGACTTTTGGAGCATGGACCGCTGTAGTCAGGATTCTGATGGAAAAGGTGCTGTTTGGAGGCAAATTTCGCGAAGATCAGAAAATCCGGGAAAATAGACGGAAAATCCTATTTTTCTAGAAGACGAAGGAAGCCAGAAGATGGAGTGGATATGGGCCACAGGGAGCCCACACCACCCCCTGGCGTGGGCCACCCTGGGCCACGCCACTAGGTGGTGTGGCCGCCCTGGTCCACCCCTGGCTCTCCCCTCTGGCGTATATTATCCTCCCGAAACCTTAAGACTCGGGGATCGACCACAGAAAGATTCCACCGCCTCTGCGGGTCGGAAAACACCGAGAGATAAAGATCTCTTCGGTAGACAGATTTCTGCTAGGGGAATTCCTTCTCGGAGAGGGGAGATCGTCACCATCAACACCACCATGAAGCTGGACTTCATCGGGATCATCATCATCATCATCACCATCATCACCATCTGCACCCTCATCACCATCTCCATATTGGTGTAACAATTGAGTTGAATCTTGCATTAGTTCTTAGGGGAAACTTTCCCGGTGTTGATTACTCTTTGTAGTTGATGCTATTGAGTGAACCATTGAATTATTGTTAATGTTCAGATTGTTCTACATCATTATTCCATCTCTGATCATGATCCATATGATGTATTGTGAGTAGTTTGTTTTGTTCTTGAGGACATGGGGGAAGTCATGTTGTTAGTAGTGGAAATGTGTTGAGAAAGATTCAATAGTTTGATATTTAAGTTGTGGTGTACTTATTGTAGTGGTGTCATGTGAACGTCGACTACATGACACTTCACCTATATGGGCCTAGGGGAATGCATTGTGTATTTGGCTACTAATCATAGGGGTTGCCGCAGTGACAGAAACCTGAACCCCCATTAGGAAACCATTGCACAAGGGACATAAGGGTCTTAGAGTTTAAAGCTGTGGTTAGGTTTCTACCTTAATAATTTTCTTGTACTTACGGATGTTTGCAAGGGGTATAATCACAAATATGTATTAGTCCTAGGAAGGTCGGTACATTAGCACAGGTTCACCCACACAACACTTAGCAAGCTAAAGAAGAATAATCAACTATATGAAGCGAAAGCACTTGACAGTCTTCCCATGTGTCCTCGAGAACGTTTGGTCATCTTAAGTAATACAACCGGCTTGTCCTTTGCTGCATAAAGGATTGGGCCACTTACTGCATTTATTGCTACCGTCTTTTATTTACTCGTACTTCGTTTACTTGCTTTATCAAAAACCCCTAAAAATCCGTTTGCTAAGTATTTGCAGAGAATTCCTGATCCATACCACTAGCCAGCACCTTCTGCTCCTCGTTGGGTTCGACACTCTTACTTATCGAAAATACTGCGATACACCCCCTATACTTGTGGGTCATCAAGACTATTTTCTGGCGCTGTTGCTGGGGAGTAAAGCGCTATTGGAGAGTGGAACTGGTAAAGGAAACTTCTACTGTGAGTATTGTTTACTTCTGCTAGTTGCTTTATTTTCGTTATGGATAATTCACTGAGTTTCTTATTTTGTAATGCTACTACCACTACTAACGTAGTAGATGAACCACCACCTGCTGAGAATGATGCTTTTAAAATACCTACAAGAATTATTGATTGTGTTATGGATAACTACTATGTTGGGGATGGAACTGTCCATCCCGGTGATCATTTACTCTTTATACACGAATTATGCGGGTTGTTCAAGTGTGCAGGTATTACTACAGATCAAGTTAAGAAGAAGTTATTCTCATTATCACTGAAAGGAAGAGCCGAGGAATGGTATAAGATGCTGAAGAATGGTCAAGCTCTGGAATGGGAGGAAGTAGTGCCTCTCTTTTATTCAAAGTTTTATCCTCCTAGTGAGATTCATAAAGATCGGAATCAAATATACAACTTTTGGCCTCTTGATGGAGAGAGTACAGCTCAAGCTTGGGGGAGATTGAACTTTCTAATGCTCAAATGTCCCATTCATGAGCTCCCCAACAATATTATTATCAATAACTTTTATGCAAGGCTTTCTCTACATGATAAGGATTTATTGGATGCTTCTTGCGCTGGATCATCACTCGCATGGAAGATGAAGCTAAATGGGATCTTCTGGACCGTATTCAAGACAATGCTGAAGCTTGGGAGAATGACAAAGGAAGAAAGTTAGGTATAAATTCTGATTATGAATGCATTGAATCTTTTATGGGAACTGATGACTTTCAAAATATTAATAATGCTTAGGGTCTAGACTCTCAAGCTATTGCTTCTTATTTTAAGGCTTTTGCTTCCTACATTGAAGTGCCTAAAAAGAAGTGGAATAAGTATCATGAACCTTATAAAGATGTTGCTAAGAGTGTTCCTGCAAGAAATACTGAAGTTTATACTGCCAATCATGTTTTACCTGAACCTTACATTGAGAAAATGCCTTTCCCAGTTAAGATAAAGGAACATTCTATGGTAGCTAGTATGGTTACTGAAAGTACAAATAAAGCTGTTGAACCTGATAAACAAATGGATGATGAACCTATAATAGCAAATGTGAAAGACTTTATCACTAAATATGTAGAAGAGGGACACACTATCCTTTGTAAGGATACCTCTAATATTGTCTCACAAAGTAGTGTTATGAGAGCTTGTATTCCTGTGTTTTCTATTAGAATAAGTGATCAGTGTTACGATGGTCCTTGTGATAGTTATATTGTTAAGTTTATGCATGATACTGAAAGTTACTATGAGAGAGGGAAAAGTGTTCTTATGCATCTCATTAATATCAAGTTTCCTCGTTTTATGCTGAAAGTTTTTATGTTGCACTTCTTTTGCCTTCCTATGCTAGTAGCCTCTGGTTTCAACAACTTGTTTGTTTACAAAATTCCCTTGCATAGGAAGTGGGTTAGACTTAAATGCGTGCATTTTTGCTTCTTAATGCTCTCTTTCACTTCAATTCATATTCCCAAGTGAGCAGCATCAAAATTATCATGCCCATCTTAATGGCTATAAAGAAAGAGCTCTTTAGGCGACAACCCAATTTGTTTTTGCTTTCAGTTTGTTTGTGTTTCTTTGAGTCTTGGAAGTTATTACTTCGGTAATAACCTCTTCTTATCTATTTTGTTTGGATTTTGTGTCAAGATCAACCTCTAATGAGAGAGAAATAATATTTGGGGAAGTTGCTGTCCCGAAACAGATTTTTGTACTTCACCGTAAAAATTCGTGAGAGATCTCTGTATGTCGAATTGATCTGTAATTTTTTGTCCTTCTGCCCCAGGTTGTTATTTAACTTTCGTTAGTTTTTAACTTTTTGATTTGAGCAACAGAACATTTTCTAAAAAAATGATCTTTACCTTCTGGTCTGATTTGACAGATTTTGCCACTCTTTCATTTGCTTCTTTAATCGATTTCCCTTTTGAATTCTTTTTGGGTCTTCGGAAGGAGTTGCTACAGTAGCTTATGTTTTATGGTTTTCAGTTGAAGTTGGACTCAAAAGGTTTTATCACTTCACTTATACTAATGTTGCTTATGAGAACTGTGTGAAGTTGTGTGAAAGAAATTTCCAAGTAGTGGAGATAATGGTGTAATGAGGAAAAGAAAGGCTTTATGACTCAAGTAATAAGTGTATGAAGATGAAGATATTGATGTTATTCAAGTGGTGACTCCAGAAGAATCTACTAGATACCAAATTCAGAGACCTATAGAGTCTGTTTTCAAATAAGTAACAGTTCTGGTAAGAAAAGTTCCCCGAAAATACAATCCAACTATATTTTTTGCAGTTTTTAGTCAATAAGGAAAGTTACGAAGCGAAAGAGGGACGGAAACGGAGCCAGGGTGGCTCACACCACCCTGTGGCGCGGGCCCACCCCTTGTCGTGCCACCAAGTGGTGAGTCCACCCCGGACTCCGCCTCCGACCCGTTTTCTCCCAATACCTTCCTTTTGTTGTGAAACTTCGTAATATATAACCCGCCGGATCCGTCGAGGTTCGTATATCGTGTTCTTGTCGTGTTTTCGTTTCGATTTTTTTCTACCAGGAACTATTTTTGAAAGCTTAGAAGCACAATGGTGTTCGCCAAGGACAAAGGAAAGGAGCCTATGGAGGAAGATCTCCAAGACCCCAAGCAAGGGCTGGTACCTTTAATCACTTGCCCTACATCAACAGAAGCCCTACGAGTCACTAAGGAGTTCTGCGATAAGTACCGAGACTTGAGGAGGAAGGTGGACATGCTTCAATGGGAGAATAATAGGCTTCGGAAGATGCTGGAAGATTTCCTCACGTCAAGTAAGAAAATATTACCACCACCACCAAAGGAGTAATTTGTCATCAGGTTTGGCAACCCCTTGGTTTGTTTCAAGCTTGGGGGAGTGTTGCGGTATCACATCACTATCTTCTATCTTTTTACCTTATTAGTAGAGTCATATCATGAATAGAGAAGTTATTATGTAGGATGGTTTGCATTATGGAAGTGTCCCCTCTCTCGTTAGATATGTATCCCCTGGTGTGAGTTGCCGTTATGGAATATTAATGAGAAGTTCTATCATTTACTCTTTTGCATAACTTATATTAGTTTTCAATTCGTGGTTATATGATTGATCTTGTTGTTAGTATTGGTATCACTTTGGGATCATTGAGTTAATTTAGTTGGTTTTGGCAAACCTGGCTTGGTCAGTAACAACACTATTTTTGAGAGTTGAAAAGATAAAAAGTACTCTAAAGAAAAAAATCATCATCTTTCTTTCTTGATTTTCTCATAAGTCTAGCATTCTCTGGCTAAGATCTTTTGTGCTTACAAGGAAGATTGCATGTTTGTTTTTATCACTTATATGTTTTTTTCTTTCTTTCAACTCTTGTACTTGCTACCCAGCCTTGCTAGCCAAAAACCTGTACTGAGAGGGAATAATTCTCGTGCATCCACTTCCTTAAGCCAAAAAGCATGCCATTTGTGTCCACCATACCTACCTATTAGCACTACTGCTATTCGAAGTAAATTCTTGTTTTTATCTACCTTCCAAATTAAACTTGTCATGTGAAAATTAGTGATTAAAGCTCTCACGACCTTGATGGCACACTTTACTTTCTTGCACTCAATAAACTTGAACCATTGTGCTCACCTATGTTGCGTATATGCTTGCGCTTTGTAAGTTGTGAATTAGCAGAACCATGCTGTCATGGGGAACACTTTCAACATTGCACTGGTACTTTGTACCTAGTTGATATCATGTTCTTTTGTCTATGGATGTCGTCGGTGTGAAATGAAAGGGGAGCTTGTAAGTCCATGGAGTTATGCATGTGTGTTAGAGAAACGCCTGGGCCGCTGGTCTAATCCATGCTGACATGGTGGAAACCTGCAGCGTAACCATAACGAGCATCTATGAAGCATTCTTCTTATAAAAATAAGAGTACGATATTGAGAAAAAAAGAGATTATGAAAAGAGGAAAGAGAGAAAAAAGCACCATATTCCCATGGTAAATAAGAAGATTGTTGAGATGCTTGTTGTTAGCTTGCCTTGTCATTTTGATATGTATTCTTCCGTATCATCGGGCAAGGGGTACTCCATTGGCGGTTCTCTATGATACACATATGCTTACGATGACAAGAACTTACCGGTGACTAAACTTGAATAGCATGAGGAGCGGCCCTCGTATTCAAGGGACATGAGATTCTCCATTTACAACTTTTCAAGCATATCCTCATATTAGATCACTTTTACCTTAATCACCTAAAGATGCCTATGATAGGGGCAATGAGAGCTGAAAGCTAACAAGTACCATAATTTTTGGGAGCTCTTTATGAAACTTGCAATCCCTACTTCCCTCTGTGAAGGGCCTTTCTTTTACTTTGTAGTTGAGTCAGTAAACCTATTCCCTTCTATCTCAGCAAGTATTTTGAGTTGTTGTGTTTCATTCATTCATATGATGATTTATTCAATCATGTTTCTTATGTTCCTTATTTTGCACATTGCTTTTATCTTGGTGATTACTACTTTGAAAGCTATCACTGAAAATCAGTTATTTGTGAACTCCAGCAAATTATCAACTATTCTTCGACCAAGAGCTAAGTTTGCCATTAACAATTATGATTCACTTTATGTATCTTTATTGTGTTTCCTTTACTTATTGCAAGTTAAGTTATATAATAGTGAGTTATCTTCTATTATGATCTATGTATTGATGAATGTGATGCTTCTTGTCCGTATTCTTTTATCGACTCTTCACTCCATAAACCTAAGGCCATGTTTATTGAGCTTAGTTTCGCTTGGGGACAAGCGAAGTATAAGCTTGGGGGGAGTTGATACGTCCATTTTGCATCACTATTCTATATCATAATTTACTGTTATTCACTGATATATTTCATATTAAGAGGTGATACTTATGTTATTTCATTTGTTTTTGCATGGTCGATAAATTTTGGAGCATGGACCGCTGCAGTCAGGATTCTGATGGAAAAGGTGCTGTTTGGAGGCAAAATTTGTGAAAATCAGAAAATCCGGGAAAATATACGGAAAATCCTATTTTTCCAGAAGACGAAGGAAGCCAGAAGAGGGAGTGGAGATGGGCCACAGGGGGCCCACACCACCACCTGGCGTGGGCCACCCTAGGCCGCACCACCAGGTGGTGTGGCCGCCCTGGTCCACCCCTAGCTCTCCCCTATGGCGTATATTATCCTCCCGAAACCAAAGACTCGGGGAGCAACCATAGAAAGATTTCACGCCTCTGCGGGGCGGAAAACACCGAGAGAGAAAGATCTCTCCGGCAAATAGATTTCTGCCGAGGGAATTCCTTCCCGGAGAGGGGAGATCGTCGCCATCAACACCACCATCAAAATGGACTTCATCGGGATCATCATCATCACCACCACCATCATCACCATCAGCACCCTCATCACCATCTCCATATTGCTGTAACAATTGAGTTGAATCTTGAATTAGTTCTTAGGGGAAACTTTCCCGGTGTTGATTACTCTTTGTAGTTGATGCTATTGAGTGAACTATTGAATTATTGTTTATGTTCAGATTGTTGTACATCATTATTCCATCTCTGATCATGATCCATATGATGTCTTGTGAGTAGTTTGTTTTGTTCTTGAGGATATGGGAGAATTCATGTTGTTAGTAGTGGAATTGTGTTGAGAAAGATTCAATAGTTTGATATTTAAGTTGCGGTGTACTTCTTCTAGTGGTGTCATGTGAGCGTTGACTACATGGCACTTCACCTATATGGGCCTAGGGGAATGCATTGTGTATTTGGCTACTAATCGTAGGGGTTTCCGCAGTGACAAAAACTTGAACCCCCGTTAGGAAACCATTGCACAAGGGACGTAAGGGTCTTAGAGTTTAAAGCTGTGGTTAGGTTTCTACCTTAATTAGTTTCTTGTACTTACGGATGTTTGCAAGGGGTATAATCACAAGTATGTATTAGTCCTAGGAAGGTCGGTACATTAGCACAGGTTCACCCACACAACACTTAGCAAGCTAAAGAAGATTAATCAACTATATGAAGCGAAAGCACTTGACAGTCTTCCCATGTGTCCTCGAGAACGTTTGGTCATCTTAAGTAATACAACCGACTTGTCCTTTGATGCATGAAGGATTGGGCCACTTGCTGCATTTATTCCTACCATCTTTTATTTACTCGTACTTCGTTTACTTGCTTTATCAAAAACCCCTAAAAATCTGTTTGCTAAGTATTTGCAAAGAATTCCTGATCCATAGCACTAGCCAGCACCTTCTGCTCCTCGTTGGGTTCGACACTCTTACTTATCAAAAATACTGCGATACACCCATATACTTGTGGGTCATCACATGGGTGTCTCAAACTTCAAAAGTGGGGAGTCATAAGACATACCTCTCATGTTTGGTTCCAATTTTCTCTTCCTTTTTATTTGTTTCTTGGAAACTCGAAGTTGATCACTCTCCTACAAATACATGAGAACCTCGAGGCGGAAAGAAAAAGAAAGAGGGAAAATAAAGAAAAATGGAGAAATCTTTTTGTTGTTTTAAGAGAGGGAATTTAAAGAATAAAAAATTGGCGGCAAAGCTCGACTAGAAAATCTCGAAAGCAAATAGAAATAACTAAAGATAAAGTGTTGGGGAAACCAACACGAGTGCTTATAAACTCAAATTAAAAACACAACCTCGAAATAAATGAAAGCAAATGAACGCCAAATAAAGATACATGAGGAAACTTCCCCAAGCTTAGGCTTTTGCAAGCCCTTCAAATCATTGTGGTGGCGGGAAAAAGTTGGAACCACAATTCGCAAATTGAGTTGAGAGGTTACTAGTTGATTCTCGAAGGTTCAGAGAGAGGCTACACATCCTCTCAACAGTCCCTCCAAGTTCTTGAAAGTCTTGGTATGTTGCGAACCGGGTTGATGGCTGCTCCTCTTTACGAGGAACTTCTTGGTCCTCATCCGGAATTTCCTCCTCAGGGTGGTGTTTCTCAACCTGCAAGTCATATAGCAAATGCCCTTCCTCGATAGGGAAAAGATCATTAGGCATAGGAGCGGGGTAGATACGCCCAGCTCCAGCAATATGCAGGTAATAAACACCACCTCTCCTAGTGAGCATTCCACAAGCCTTTAAAATAGAGAAACCAATATGTCGCTCACCTAGCACAAGTTGCAACTCACCTAGGTTGATTCCTAGGTCACTAGCGAGCATAGTGATGACGCCTCCACCTGTGATTGGTCCTTGGCTTTGGGAGGATTGGTGCTCCAAGTAGTGCACAAGGATTGCGCCCAAGTTGAGTGACAAGTTGCTGTTGATGTAAGCAGCCTTTGCAAGGACTAAGATGTCCTCCTCATTGAGTCTTGTGAACTCATTACATGCCTACAAGGTGTTAGCAGTAACATAGAACAAATAGCGAGTTGCAGGATGTTGAATATTCTTCCCCTTGCTTACTCTAGTAGTGAAACTCATTCCATTATAATATTGTTCAGGGGAAGGAATTAAGCTAGTAAAGGATGCACGTAAAGCATTAACATCATTGTTTGGGAAATTAAAACATGCACACCATTCATCTAATGTGAAAGTGTAGTGTTGTTCATAAGTCGGAAACAAATCGTGTCCTCTCCTTGCCATAGTTAAACAATGCTTTGCAATTAACTTAGGAATTCAATGGTTAACTGGTGATAAGTAGGCACATCATTGTACACAAAGTTTTGCAGGCCAGCTCTATTGCAAAGTAAATTAAAGTCATCAGAAATACCGAGTTGGTTAAATATAATGGGGCAACCCCACTTGGTGGCCTTCACTTTGCAGTTCTTGATCTTGTTGAAGCGTTCACGTTGGAGCTCATTCCTGAACCGTATGCCCATGCGTTCTTGAGTGACAGCCCGAGAAGCGCTAGCGGCGTCATGAGGCACAAGTTTGGCTCCTTGTGTTCATCATATAAAACAATAAAGGAAGACAAAAATAAAACTTTTTGATCCAACAATAGTAAGTATAATATATTCCTCATCATAGCACACTAAAGAATTCTTTCTAAATAATAATCTAGGCAAGAGAATCATGACAATTAGTTCATAGTATGTCTCACCCTAGATTGATAATGACAATATATAGAAAGTGAATTTGCAAAAAGTAATTGGAGGATTGGAGGAGAAACATATAGTAGATCACTTGTGTGCGAGGAAATCGAACGAAATTGAGTAGAGGTGAAGATCTCTTGAGGTTTTGAGAGAGTTTGGAGGTAGAAGAGAGAAAAAGGATTGAAGTTTTGGAGTTTGAGGTACCTTCCCGTGCGATTGTGTGGTCGGACGCAACTATACGGGCACAACTATACGGCGGGAACAATGCGTTCCCGCCGTATAGTTGGCCTACTGTCAATTTTTTAGCGTTTCCTCCTGGCTGCGCACCTATACAGCCTGAACTATACGGCTGCAACAATATGTTATCCCCATATAGTTGGTCGTCAAACCGTCTGTACCTGGGACAAAAATTGTGTAAAGGAATCAATATCTATGCGACCGGAGCTATATGACCGGAATTTTTATTCCCGCCGAATAGTTGGTCGTTAAACCGTCAGTACGTGGAAAAAGAATTCGTACGAAAGCACCGATATCTATACAACTAGAGCTATACGGACATAATGTTTATTCCCGCCGTATAGTTGGTCGTTAAACCGTTATTACATATGAAAGAAAAATTGTCGATGGCTAAAATATCTATACGGCTAGAATTTATATTCCTGTTGTATAGTTGGTCGTTAAACTCTCTGTGTCCATCAAAAAATTTCCGTTTCTTCGTGAATTACTTATTGTACTGAAACTTAGCGAAGTACCTTTTTTTGACAGAAAGTTGACAGTTAAAATTATCAACCAACAACAAGATGTATAAAGCAGAATTTTAAGTACTATCGAACTTCTTCTCCTCAAATGAAGTTTTGTAGTACTCTTTAGTAAACATAAACTTAAACTAAGACTTAAAATTTGACTCAAACCTTTATTTAACATGGGTTGCCTCCTATGGAGCCCTCTTTTATGGTCAATAGCTTGACCTTGATGTTACTCACTTGGGCCAAATGAGTGGAACACCCACTCCAAAGTAGTTATCCTTCAAAGTGATGGCCTCCTTCTCGTCATGTTTGGCTTTCTTTTTCCTGGGGAAATGGATAACAAAAGGATCCCGTGAAGGCAATTGTAGCTTCACGTTCCCTTCATGGAGATAAAATAAATCCTTTATTGTTCTTAAGAAAGGACAGCATAGTATGATAGGAGCAATAGCATCTTCAGGCATGTCAACAATAACGATGTCAATTAGAGCAGGACAACCTTTAATGTAAACTAAATTGTTCTCCTTAATTCCTACAGCTTGTTTATAGGTAGAATTTGCAAGATGTAGTTTTAGTTCGGTAATTTGGAAAGAGCCAAGATTTAGCTTGTTAAAAAGACCCTTTGGGATTGTTGAGACGCACCTAAATCACAAAGTGCAGCTATCTCATTAGTCCCAATCTTAATTTTAATCGTGGGCTCAAATATATCATCTAGTTTAACAGGTAATTTTTCAGCAATTTTCTTGTATTCCTCTTCAAGCTCGTGTACCTTAATCGCTACCTGATCAACAAAGTGTTGATACATGGCTTCGTCGTTACCTTCACTCTCCGGAACCTTAACGGTGATCCTTTTTACGAGATCTTCAATGGTGTAGCTTGGTGAAGGGGCATTGCTATAATCAAGCTCTTCAGGCTCCTCTCTTTGGATCCTCATCATTTTGAGTTCTTCAGCAGGATTGGGCTCAGCTTTACCTGCAATTAGCTAGAATGAGAGTTTGACTCTCGGTTATCTTACCTAGTTGTGCCTCAACAATCCTTGTCCTTTCTTGGAGGGCCTGTAAATCATTCCTCAAACTTACATCTTGGTTAGATAATTTACCAAGCATAGCATCATGGTTCTCTGTTATTTTAACAAGAATATTGTTTTGTTCATTTTGTGAGTCTATAAAAGACTTAAGTATTTCTTGGAGACTACCATTACTAGTTCCCATATTATTATTAGAGTTACCTGCTGGATTAGAATAATGTATCTGAAAATTAGGATTATAATTTTCTTCCAAGCAAGGTTATAATCATTACGAGCTATGATGTCTACTTCTTCAATATTAGTTTTGGGAATAGCTC
Organism: Avena eriantha; assembly: GCA_910589775.1. Classification (NCBI taxonomy): domain Eukaryota; kingdom Viridiplantae; phylum Streptophyta; class Magnoliopsida; order Poales; family Poaceae; genus Avena; species Avena eriantha. The sequence goes on along the minus strand of OU342745.1, from coordinate 251,070,715 downwards.
TTACCTAGGTTTCCTTACCTTTCACGGCTAATATGAGCTCATCCAACTTAGCATTGATTTCTTCATTTTCTTGTGGTGAGATGGAGTTCACCTTCTTCATGTTTGATCTTTCCACATGCCATTGGGCATGGTTGTCTAGTAGCTGCTTTGCTTCGGTAATATGTTTACCCATGAATGTCCCTCCAGCTGCAGTATCAAGCATAGACTTAGACATAGGATTAAGAGCATTATAAAATAAATGGAGGATTAACCAATCTTCCATCCCATGGCTGGGACAGTTTCTTAAGCATTCTTTCATCCTCTCCCATGCAAGCTCTAGTGGCTCAATCTCTTCCTATCTCAAACCATAATATCAGATCTTAGTTGCATAGTCTTTGCAGGTGGGAAAAATTTAGTCATAAATAAAGAAGTACATCCCACCCATGATGTAATAGCATTTTTAGGAAAAGCTATCAACCATTCTTTTTCTCTTCCTCTAAGAGAAAAAGGAAATAAATGCAATTTGACCACATCGGGGTCAACATCTTTTATGCGCATCATATCACATATTTCAGTGAAAGTATTCAAGTGCATACCTGCGTCCTCAACAACAGAGCCTCCAAATTGATTCTGTTGAACCATACTTAAGTAATGGGGCTTAATTTCATAGTCATCAACATCAATTGTTGGCTGAGTAATAGGAGTATGCAAATAATCATTATTGGGTGTGGCAAATTTCCCAGGCTTCTTTTCAGACATATTTCCTATGTTTTTGGATTTTCTTTAAAAGAAACTTACGATAATAATAAAAACAAGAATTTAAAGACTAACTAGTTTTTTTGGATTTTCTAATAAAGACTGAAAGCAAACTAATAATTGAAAACAAGAATTAAAACTAGCAAGGTTCCTACTAACCTCACCAAGGTTGCTATCGCTTCCCCGACAATGGTGCTAGAAAAAGGGTTGATACCTTGGATCCGGATTACGGATGTAGTATAACTCCTTTTCCCTAGTAGACCTAGGTTTATCGAATACTCAGAAAGCAGAAGCATAGTGAAGTTACTTTAACGGACCTTCGGGAGTTTTAGAATTCCTTTTGTGTTTTACCGGACCAAGAGTTTGCATATTTTTGTTATTGTCGATGATGGGGAGAGAGGGCCTAGGGCGTTCGGTTTCACCTGTAGCTGTGCAAAACATCTGATGGGAATAAAATATAGAAATAAAGTATGCATGTAATTGTTAGAGCAAGATAAATTATATGTGGGCGGTGCATCCATAATTGATATTGCCTCCGCAATCACTTATAGCAATAACCTACTAGTCTCATTCATAGAAGAAAGAGAACTAATGATATGCATAGTGATGTCACCATCGATCCCAAGTAAATGCCCCGCATACAGTCGTACTACCCTTTCTATCACTAGGGTTCCCAACCTACAAGTTAGTCATTACTCATACTCCCTATACCTGGCTCAATCCTTGGGGTCTTGGGTACCTAACAAGTCCTTATATTAAGGCAAGAGAGGATACAATAATCATCATGTCATACAAACTAATACATGATCCCATCTATGATAAATAACATGCACATAAAGCTACATGGCTAGGCCAAAGCCCTTCGCCCAAGGAGAATTACTCACACATGGAGATGAGATCAAAGATCATAAACATTGTAGCAGAAATCATGAGGTTAATAGCAAATAGTCTTACAATGTCGCCAATCGAAGAAGAGATCTACTATTACAAGTGGTGGAATATGGCTATGGTGGTGGAGAGATTAGATCTAAGTCTATTCCTCCGACGGCTCGTCGGTGTTGTGGATGGAGATCTGGGGGGTGGCTGATGGTTTTTGCGAGCGCCTGTTTCTCATTGCCCGAGGCCTCTTTTTATAGGGGACCCTTCACGAAAGTTGTTCTGTTTGACCTAGCGTGGCAGCCCCAACTATACAACAGGAACTATACAGCCTAAATTTTATTCCGGTCGTATAGTTGGTCATTAAAGCGTCTGCCTTCGATCCACGGCTCCTGATTTCTTCTAGTTGTTGGAAATCTCGTATCTGTGACTTTAATGTAGTGATTCCCAACATAAAACATCATTATCTGTGTAGGAAATAATAGAAAGAAAGGATTGCATACCCCTTTGAATATTAGGCATTGTTGGCAGGGTTTAGAGAGATATTTCATCAAAATTGTGAATAATATCCAGTTTAAATGTAGATGACTATATTTCAGAGACATCAGTACACTAGATATTTGTTTTGCTGCAAACATAGTACAGTAAATACCTCCGCATTGGATCCTAGGACGATAAAGTACTACAGTGTTCCAACATAATGCATGACTAGAGGGGTATAGTTATAGACCACCTATTTACATAATAGTTATAATTAGAAGTAAACAATCACCGCCTTAATACCCCTAAGCTATAGTAAATTGTTCCTCAAATGATGGGTGATAACCTGCACATCTGATCACCTTCTCACAGTTATCATGATCAAATACTATCACCTTAAAGGATGTGGTGGCAAGCTTCTTGAATACTAGAAAGTATCCTACCTTCAAGTCATGTGCTTTGACAAAATCTATCCATCCTTTGTCAAGGATAACCTTGCTATCTTGCTTCTTCAGGTCGACATCCCAGCTGCAGGCTTTTCATATCTTCAGCTTGATGATCTGTGGATACTCACTGCCAAACATTGGCAAAAAGGAGTTGGGTATGCTCCACACGTCTAACCCTCCCGGTATTAACAACATCTTGTAGAACTCATCATAGGTGTTCTCCACATGGGTGTTCCTGGCTCGCTCCTCCATCCAGACTGCATAAGGCTCTCCTATCTTCTTCGATGATGAGTCTCTCCAATCTTGAGCTTCTTGCCTAAGCACTACAAAAAAATGTCCGTGGACAGATAATGTCTGTACCAACTATCAATAATTGTGAAATAAAGTATTAGTTGATAGAGTACAATACAATATCAACTAAGAAACTAAAGTGGAGCAATTTTCTTATCGATGTACACAAAGTCTTAACTCTAGCTACCATGAACGTCGGTTATATTAGTACTTCCAAGGTCTAGGCATCATATTAGTGCAGTTTATTTTCGAGCAGTACAGATACCGAACACCTAGGAACATACGAATGGATGAACATGATGAGCTCGATCTGGTGCCAATGCTAGATATGCATACATATAGTTGAAATTTTGGCAAAAATCAGGTTAGGGTAGCAGCTACCCTAACTCGCCCAAATTAAAGGGACCTCCGACCCTAAGACCAAACAAGCAAAACATGTCAAGTGGCCTCCATATTCATCATCAGTTGTGGATCGATCAATACAAAAGTTGAACTTATTATTATTGTTCACCGTAGATCTAGACCCAGAACTAGCTTGCATGTGTAAAACTATAGTATACAAATGGGTTAAATGCACTAGATGAGAACTACTCAACACCAACCCAATGTTAACCAACCACTAATAAAAGCTTAACCGCATCTCATCATCAAGATCAAGGGTTTCAGGGATTATGTTCAACTTTATGCGACGATTGGGCTGGGGATGGTGAGGGAATAAATGCGACGAGGTCATACGTATGTTGTGGACAAAGCAAACCTTGCCTGGGGATGGTGAGGGAATAAATGCGACGAGGTCATACGTATGTTGTGGACAAAGCAAACCTTGCCTTTCCCCACAATATCCACCATATAGCAAATCCAACAGCCACCAATACAGTACTACTAATTTTCATGCCAAAATTAATAGCCTAGAAAATTGGCCATGGTAGCTTGAGTGCTTAAATAGGGAAACATCAAACACATAATATGAAAGTATATTACGTACATGGTGCCTAGTACAAGCAATAGTGGAAATGATGTTGCAAGTGATGATACTATAATACAATATGAAAGTACTATGTACGTTGTGTTGTACATTACATGGTGGCAACTACTAGCTATAGAAATGATGTTGCGAGTGTTGACAATCAGCTTTTCTGCATTTTGGTCAAATTTCACATAGTTCTAACGAGGCAGGGTTGGCACGAACCATATTGGTGCCTCGAACATTTGCTCCCTATATTCTGCTCCTGTGTAGTTAAATGATGAACCTATGGTAGCTCCCCATCGACGTGCATGCAGCTCCAATCTAGAACTGGATGTGGGCAATGTTGGGAGCGCATGTGTGTAGCAAACACACAGTCTGCTCTGAACACTGGCAGCTCTTCGTCAACATCGGTAGCAGCAGGTACGGGGTTTGTAGGGGGCTCAAGGATGAATAGATGGTTGATTACCACAAACATTGATCTCCCTTCAAGATTGTTCATTCTGATCATGTCCGGTGCTACAGGGTTATTCAGATAAAGGTCCCTCTGGAAAAAGTGGCAGCGGAGCGAGGGATAAGAGAGCAGCTCTCTACCCATGTATGATACTGGATCACTATGGCTGCTAGTTCGTGCACCCCTGGTGTGAATCCATAGGATATTACCACCAAGATTTTCCAAGTACCAGCTACGTAATGCAATATCTTCAGGCTCGGTATCATCACCAGCTTGGACGTTTGTCAGATCCTCAATTACTGGAGCCTGCATGACATGTGGACCTGCAAGTATACATGTGTGTGCATTTCAGTTAGAAAAAGTATCACGAAGAATGCAGCTGTAATTAATTTATAAATTTTACTTTTAAATAACCGGACTCACTCCACTTGTTTGGTTCCTAGACTAGAACACCTCCTCGCGGTTCTATCACCGCGTATATGTGATCAATAGAACCATTGATTAGACTCGTGGCAATGGTATCAACATACTTTGCTGGTGCAAGATAGTCGTTCCGAAGGATAGTCCAGTCCCATTGACTAGGAAAATCTATAGTAGGAATGAATTTTTAAAAACCGCCATCGCGATGTAGTGCCATTGGTTGTCAAATCTGTACGGTTTCTCTGTTATTTGTATCTTCAATAGCTTGATACTCGTGTGCTTGTAGTTGTAAGTACATGGGGGCGGGGCGGGGCGGGGCGGGGAAACACTAGTTACCCAATGGATAAATATCAACACGCTGCACACGTGGCAGCTCGATACATGCCATACTATAGACGTTTTGGAGGTACCAGCACCCCGGGTGCTTTGAAGTAGCAATCTATTCTCCATTGGCACCAACCCAGCGACCCTTGTTTTCAAATCCATCATCATCCCAAGTTCCGGGTATGTCATGATCAACTGGTACAAATGCTTCTCCTGTTGGATTGTCTAGTGGCATCAACAAAGCGTCAATGCCCTGCAAACGATTTTCTTCATATCTAGGGGCATGCAAGGTGTTCGACAAAGGGGGAGTGCTAGCTAGATTTGCGGAAAACTACTATCTGAAAGATACAGAAACGTGATGAATAAATCATGTATGCAAACAAACACACCAAGGAATAAGGTCTTATTTGCATTAAAGAAAAAGTGTAGGAATAGGAAAGTTTCCTATGGTGGCATTGTTTAGCCGTTTGGTTCATAGGAATGAACCAAAAGAAAAAACGCATGCAATTTTCCTATGATTGATTAACAAGATTAGGGGACTCTTTTGATCAATGGTTTTTAAAAAATGTTGGAATAGGAAAAACACAGGATTGACATGGCATGTACAGTAAATTCATATTAGGAATTCAAAACGCAGGAATTTTGTAATAGGTGTCTTTAGATGGTGCATAGGAAACAAACATAGGAATTTTTTAGGAATATAGTGTGAGTGCATTGGACTTCTCAAAGGAGAAATAAAATGAGGTTGGAGTTGATGTTTAGATTCTTATGGAATGGAGGGCATAGGAACTAAGAAGGGACTCCATAGGAAATTAATATCTTCCAAAATTCCTATGGGTTAGAATCCTCGAAAATTTATATGCAATTTTTCATATCCAACTTGGACCTCATTTTCAAATTCCTACGCGCGCAAACAAGAAGAATGAGGTACCAAGAGACATGATAACATCATAAATATACTCTTCTATGAGGTTAGACTTTGATTTTACCATGTTTTATAGGAATCCAATGTTTCTATATTCATGTAAACCAAACAGCTAACTTTTTACAGAAATCTTGTTTTTGTTAAACACATGAAACTTAAAATATAAGGACAACCTTGTTTGGGCCAATACACCTTTCGTTACGGGTATCAACAGTCCTGGTCATTCTTGTGTTTTTAGTTTAGTATGTTTGGAGGAGAGAGGGGGACACTGAATAAAAAGTCTTGGGCCTCTTTAGATCACAAGATTGAGAACACAGGAATGTCACAGGTTTGCTAGTGAAAAACAGGCGATTGTAAAACGTAGGAAAACTACCTACATGAATGACATGTTTTGATCCTACGCACATGATGAGAGTTTAGGCTCAAGTAAATGTTCCAATTCCTACGGATTTAAGCATAGGGGTGTAGTTTAGAGGAATTTGGATAACATCGTTCGTTTGATCCAAATGCAATCCATAGGAAAGAATCTAAGGATTTGAATCCTACAAAAATCATGCAAAACTGTTTTTACCTACTTTTCACGGTCTAGTGTCCTTGTCTGTGGGTCAAAGCAAAGTAGGGAGGGCAAACGAAACGGGAGACCAAGATCTTCCTCAATCCCTCAACGCTTGCCAACCATTCCGTGAGCCAGGCGAGCGGTGCTCAGAACATCAGCGTGACTGATGATGTTGCTTAGCAGTCCATAGTCGAGGTTGCCCAATCCCATTGCCTAGTTGTAGTGCTTAGATATCATACACTTCATTGCTCCAGATGGGCGAACTGCCAGATGTTGTTCCGAGCAAGAGTACTACGGAAGATTAGTGGGGATGGGTTGGCGGTTTCTACGTTTTTGTAAGGGTGGAGAGGAGCTACGATGGTACACAAGCAGCCGGAGCGGTAGAGGAAGAAGATGAGGGGCGCATAGTTTCTCAACGAAAAAAATTGGGGGTGGGCAGTTCTCCTGCGGTTATCGGATCAACTCCTCCATCCCGATATTAGGGCATATCTAACATGGGTTGTTAATAGAGACGCTTATGCAAAAAGGAATAATAACAAAAAACTAGATATATTTCTTAAACGCTCTGTCCTACAATGCTAGCCACTAGTTTGAGGCGCTACTGTTTTTTCCACTCGGTAGCTAGGGCATAATCGCAACGCAAATCACACCATGCCGAAGAAAAAAGCTCGAAATGCCCTAAAATTTGTTTTGCGTGTGGGATGGTGATGAAGCACTAAAGGAGAGAGAAAACACAATTTGTTTTGAGTGCATATATACTACTACTATAGTAGAGGTCCTGAAATTTACTACTACTCTGTACTACAATTACTACTAGGTGGTTGTACCCTATACCTCGTGTCAGGAAGCCATCACAGCTTTGCTCTGATATCACACCCCCTTCAACTCCTCCTCTTCACTGCTCTCTCGAGTTGTCTCCTTTATGCTTATAGTTTCTCTTCTTGATCTTTGTTTTTTCTATAGAAAATACATATCCTTCTTACTTCCTTTACATAAAATACACTCCTGTCACTTGGAAAATTGTTTATTTCTTTTCCTAATGGTTAGAAACACCCAGTGGCAACATAGTTTACCATGCCAAGATTCATCCATCTACTCCCAAATATGGGAACATCTCGGATGGTGGGAGTACATTTTACATCAAGGCCCTAAAGAAGGGGGAAATGACATCTAGGTCCACACATTTAGCACAAAGCACCCTAAAATTAAGCAAGGAAAATAGTCAGGTCGGCTCCTTCTCTAGAGAGCTGCTGCTATAGCCATACTCTTCATACTACTTCCTCTTCATTTGTTTTCAAAATATGACCAAATTTTGCGGCATGCAAATTTTTGGATATGGGATCATCAACATAAAGTATGATGTAGATATGGCCATGACCTTGGTTGTTTGGCTTGAAATCCAAGAATGTTCATACTCATTGACAACTAAGCTTAAATTACTTTAAATTTTACCACTTACTTGGATGGTGGGAGTACATTTTACATCAAGGACCTGAAAAGGGAAAATTACATTGTGGTCCATACATTTAGCACGAAGCATCCTAAAGTTAAGCAAGGAAAATAGTCAGGTTCGGCTCCTTCTCAAGAGAGCAGCTGATCGAACCATACTCTTCGTACTACTTTCTCTTTGTTTGTTTCCAAAATATGGCCAAATTTGGCGTCATGCAAATTCTTGGATATGGGACCATGAATCATCAGCATAAAGTATGATGTGTATATGGCCATGACCTTGGTCATTTGGCTTGAAATCCATGAATGTTCATACTCATTGACAACTAAGCTTAATTTTGTTTAAATTTTACCACTTACTTTTAGGTTCGAAGTTTACACGAACGGTGCGAGTACATTTTACATCAAGGACCTAAAAAAGGTAAAATTACATCGAGGTCCATACATTTAACACGAAGCACTCTAAAATTAAGCAAGGAAAACAGTCGGATCTCAGCTCCTTCCCGAGAGAGCAACTAATTGAGCCATACTCTTCATACTACTTCCTCTTTGTTTGTTTTCAAAATATGGCCAAATTTGGCAGCATTTCCTGGATATGGGATCATCAATATAAAGTATTATCAAAACCAAAGAATAATTAATAAAGTTTATATTGTACTTTTATAACGCGTGTTTCTGGATACACGTAACATGATGCCACACAAAAAAATTATACTTTTTATTTTTTATATGAAATGCTCTCAAAACAATGTCAACTTTGTCGGGATGCGGATGCATAGCAAAAACATGATTTTTTCAAAACTTTTGGTTGTTTTCAATGTACCGAATTCCTGCTTAGCTTCAAAAGTTTTTTGGAAAATTTTAATAACAATCTATTGTGCTTACTTGTAGTTAAAATCTGACACACTCGGTGGGAGTACAGTTTATATCGAAGACCTCAAAAAATAGAAAATTACATAGAGGTCCATACATTTAGCACAAAGGGGCCTAAAATGAAGCAACAAAAAGTAGTCAGGTCCGGCTCCTTCTCGAGCGAGTGGCTGAGTCATACCCTTCGTACTACTTCTACTGTACTTTCGAACCAACATGATATGGGTGTGATTGGTGCTTCCTCTTCACAGGGTGTGAAATGTAATGAGAATAGAGTACTACGAAGTAGTAGGAAAGGTGGCCAGATCATAATGAGGTGCATCAAATACGATGGGACATACTGCATATAGTATAAACAATCCCTTGTGGACCACTATCTTTTGAATAACCTTCCATCTGAATGTTTGGAAAGGAAGTTAAAATTTTGAAACCGGTAAAGTTTGGACTTTGAATCTAATACTACTTTTTGCTGCCAAGTCCCAAAATGGTGCTACATATAGAGTAGAGACTATTACATTCAACAAATCATTTATAAAATTATAAATATTGGATGAATTATTAACTTTTTATGAATATGTAAGTTTTTCAAAAAAAATGGGAGTACTGATGGGGCACGCCCAACTGTCTATTTTGTTGTCAGTAGAGCTAAATAGGTTAGATGACCACGTGGTGGAAATTGCAACAGATTAGACCAACAGCTGGTGAAAACTTCAAAAAAAACTATCCAAGTGGTGGTTTGTGCAACACATGGAGCAGGACATGGTGAAATATGCGATTTCCTCTTCCTATATATGCACACCAAGGGAGCTGACCACCACACTAGAGACTGTTATAAAAACACGTCAGACACACACACAGTGCAGACGTACCAAGGCACACGTGCGCGGTGGTATGCTGTGGGACGAGGAGAGATCAGCCGGCCGGTGCGCGTGGGGCTCCACAAGGAGAGGTAGGATGGATGGTGAGAGACAGCAAAGGAGAGAGAAAACATATACTTTAGTACTACTAGTAGTAGGTACTTGTACCTCGTGTCAGAAACCCATCAAAATAGCTTTACTGTGACATCGCACCGCCTTCAACTCCTTCTTCACTGCTCTGACGCTGCCTCCCATTTAGTATATTCTCATACAATCTCTTCTTGCTCTTCGGTTTTTCCTCCATTTTTTCTTTGGCAGCTTTGGGGTTAATTTTCTGGTGCCCCTGGTTCAGTAGAAGTACGGACTACTCAAGTTTTGCACAATACTCCTCTTTGTCTGGAAATTGGGTCTGTGGCATTCAGATCCAAAATATTCGTGCTTGCTTTACAGCAAAATAATTCCAGTCACTGGGAACTTTTTCTTTTTCTTTCTAACGAGGAATTTGCCCCGAAGTACCAAGAAGGTGCATGTTAAAATCCAAGGATGGGTATAAAAATTACATAGCTATCTAGAAAGAAAACCAAAATAAATCCGGGACCTACACTTTTACAACACGGACCATAAAGATACACTCAGAAATTTGAACAAGTTTTTCCTAATACTAGTTTGAAAATCCCACCCCTAGCATTGTTTACCATGGCAAGACACACCTATCTACCAAATATGGGAACATTATCATGAACTATGGTGTAGATATGGCCATGACCTAATTGGTCGTTCGGCTTGAAATCCAAAATGTTCATACTCATTGACAACTAAGCTTATCAAAACCAAAGAATAATTAATAGTGTTTTTATTATACTTTTTATAATGTGTGTTTCTGGATACTAGTAACATGATGCCACAAAAAAATATACTTTTTATTCTTTATTCGAGTGTTATCAAAACCGTGTCAACTTTTTCAGGATGCGGATGCATAGCAAGAACATGATTTTTTTAGAACTTTCGGTGGTTTTCGATGTACTGAATTCCTGGTTAGATCCAAAAGATTTTGGGGAAACTTTAAGAGCAATCTACCACACTTACTTTTAGGTTTGAATTTTACAAGGACATCGTTGGGAGCACATTTTACATCAAGGACCTAAAAAATTTAAAATTACATCGAAGTCCATACATTTAGAATGAAGCACCCTAAAATTAAGTAAGGAAAACAATCAGGTTTGGATCCTTCTCGAGAGAGAAGCTAATCGAGCCATACTCTTCATACTACTTCCTCTTTGTTAGTTTTCAAAATATGGACAAATTTGGCGGCATGCAAATTCTTGGATATGGGATCATCATCAGCATAAAGTATAACGTAGATATGGCCATGACCTTGGACGTTCGGCTTGAAATCTAAGAATTTCCGTACTCATTGACAACTAAGCTTAAATACGTTTAAATTTTACCACCTACTTTTAGCTTCGAATTTTACACGGAAGGTGGGAGTATATTTTACATCAAGAACCTAAAAAGGTGGAAAATTAGCACGAAGCACCCTAAAATTAAGCAAGGAAGGGTTTGGCTCCTTATCAAGAGAGAAGCTGATCGAGCCATACTCTTCATACTACTTCATCTTTATTTGTTTTCAAAATATGGCCAAATTTGGTGGCATGCAAATTCTTGGATATGCGATCATGAATCATCAGCATAAACTATGATGTAGATATGGCCATGACCTTGGTCGTTCGGCTTGAAATCGAAGAATGTTCGTACTCATTGACAAATAATCTTAAATACATTTAAATTTTACCACTTACTTTTAGGTTCGAATTTTCGCAGACGATGGGAGTACAATTTACATAAAGGACCTAAAAAGGGAGATTACATCGAAGTCCATACATTTAGCAAGAAGCACCCTAAAATTAAGCTTGGATAAAAGTCGGGTTCGGCTCCTTCTCGAGAGAGTGGCTGGTCGAGCCATACTCTTCATACTAATTCCTCTTCATTTGTTTTCTAATATGGTAAAATTTGGCAGCATGCAAATTCTTGGATATGGGATCATCAACATAAAGTATGATGTAGATATGGCCATAACCTTGGTCGTTCGACTTGAAATTCAAGAATGTTCATACTAATTGACAACTAATAAGTTGCTTAAATTCATTTAGATTTTACCACTTACTTTTAGGTTCAAATTTTACACGGATGGTGGGATTATATTTTACATCAAGGACCTAAAAGGGAAATTACATCGAGGTCCATACATTTAGCATGAAGCAGCCTAAAATTAAGCAAGGAAACCAGTCATGTTCCGCTCCTTTTCGAGAGAGTAGCCGATTGAGCCATACTCTTCATACCACTTCCTCTTCTGAGCCACTTACTCATAGTTAAAATTTAACCACTTACTCGTAGTTCAAATTTTGCTCTTCATACTACTTCAATCTTGCTACCACTTACTCATAGTTCATATTTTACCTAATATTGAAAAATCGACTTATATTCGTTTAAGTGGCTGAAGTTTGCTAGGAAGCTTGAGAACTCATAAAACTTGGTAATCAATCGTAAGTGTATCAAGGTCCATGCTTTGCCTAAAAACTAGGGTTGTTGTTGTGGCACTCCGAGCCATATTTCTTCATGCTTTCTTTACAGAAAAAATCTTGTTGCTTCGAAAACTGAAAAAGTTTTATTGTTCCTATAAGTTGGAAACTGTGGTTGCCAGCATTTTCACATTGCCAAGATGCAAACAACTACCAAATATGGGAACATTACAATACAATACAATGTGCATATGGCTGTTACATTTGTCGTTCGGCCTGAAACCCAAGAATGTTCATACACGGTAGGCCATATTGTGTATCAATTTTTGCGCAATTTATGATGCCTCGCGGTAATTAATTACTTTTCATTGCAAATAGTATAGTACACGCAAGAGGACGCCATGCGAATGGCTTCATTTTTAGGGTTTTCATTATTTTTGTTCATAGCTAGTGAGGATCAAATTGTCAACATGCATATTCATAGCAAGAACTTGAATCCTACAAAAATCTCGTTGGTTTTTGATCTATTGGTCGCCTCCGTACCATAAAGACTCAAAGGATGTCTGTAACTTTTTAAGAGCATTCTATCATGTTTACTTGTAGTTCAAATTTGAAAATGGTTTTTTTATTCGTAAATTTTGGAAACTCCTAGTACTGGAAGCATCATTGTTCACCATGCCAAGATGCACTCATCTATCAAATATGGGAACATTACCATAAAGTATGTTGTACATATATAAGGTTATTTAGCCTTGTCTTTCGACCTGAAGCCTAAGGATGTTCATACATGGTAGGCCATATTTTCAATTAGCTTGTTTTTTAAAAGTCATGACATCTCTTGATAATCATCTTTCACAGCAAGTAGTACAAGTCAGAGGACATCGTGTAATGTTTTTTATTGTTTTCAAATAAAAGTCAAACTGTCTACATGCAAATTCTTAGCAAGAAGTTGAATCTTTCAACAAATTCATTTGTTTTCGATATATTAACAGTCTCGGGTGGGTACCTTCAAAAGATACTTGTATAACTTTAAGAGAAATCTACTACTTACTCATAGTTCAAATTTTACCTAACATTGACAAATCGGCTTAAATTAGTTTAAGAGTGTGAAGTTTGCTAGGAAAGCTTGAGAACTCATAAAACTTGGTAATCTTAAGTGAAACATGGTTCAAAATTTGTGTGGAAACTAGGCTTGTGGCATTGATTATACTTTCTAAACTAGGCTTGTTTCAAAATTATCTATATTTAAATTATTAAATGGACACATTAGTAAAATATACTTTAAGGTGAATCTATTGGTATTGATTATTGTAAATTTTCATATTTTTGTCTATAAACTTCGTCAAACTTAGAAAACATTGGCTTTTGATTAATCCTTAGGAGCCTTATATTTTGGGACGGAGGGAGTATTTTTTTATGATGCATTGTGTCCTATCTCCTCACTATTTTATTTTGTCTATTTTTTATCTGCATTCTAATATTTAGGATTAAATGATATGCCTTCTAGCTATTCAGATTATTTCAATGACCCATCAGTTTAGGTAATTTTGATTATGCAGACATTGTTTATTAAATTTAATTACATGATACCTTGTGCTGTTTTGGTATTTTTGATGATGCATTGTCTATATGTTGTTTTGTGTATCCAGATAATGCATTGTGATGTTTTATCCATTTAAAATATGCATTGTGTTGTTTAATCAATCTAAATAAATTGTATGCCTTCTAGTAGCTGTTCAGATAATTTTGAGGACCCATCGGTTAGGTGATTCTGATGATGCATTGTGCTCTTTAGGAAATTTAATTTATGTGATACCTTGTGTTGTTTAGGTAATTTTGATGGTGCAATGACGCATTGTGATCTCTAGTCAATTTATACAATGCATTGTGGTGTTTTGGTAATTCCAAAGGACTGACACAATGGTAATTTTCATGTAGGATGGCCCAGTTGTAATGCCGAAATTAGACTACATTCTTGACCAGATGCTCCAGGTCCAGGTGGCTATGAAGATGCTCTACCCATTATACCAAGGGAGTTGAAGCTGCCGTGTAGGAGAGTGGAGGCCTTGGCAAGGGCAAGTGCTGCCAGGTCAGTCGCTAGTTCTGCCAAACCGAGAAGACTCCCTAGGTCGGTTGGACACCATGCTACCGCACATCATCCTAGGCGCTTCTACATCAAGTTAGTCCAGCATGACTTGTATATGCTTATCATCCCTACTTACTTCAAGTCTTACATGAAGGGATGCCCCTACCCATAGCTAGTGGTGGTTCAAGCATGCTAGGAATGCGAGTGGGTTGTCCATGCCAACCGCTACAAAGACCAGATCGTCCTAGACAAAGAGTGGGCTACCTTTGCTGCTGTCCATGAGTTGAAGGAGGGTGAAGGCCTTATGTTCAAGGTGACCACAGATGGGTTGAAGATGAAAATTGATACATTGCAAATGTATCTATAATTTTTGATGTTCCATGCTTGGTTTTATCCACTTTCTTGTGTTTTGTTCCAACTTTGGAGTACTTTTCATATGATTTCTTGGATTAACGTATTAACAAGAGCCACAGTGCCAGCTGCCTATTTTCTGCTATTTTTGGTTCTAGGAAAGTCAGAAAATGAATATTCTCGGAATTGGACGGGACAAAAGCCAAAGTGCCTATTTTTCTGGAAGTGATCAAGTGCCAGAATACGAGACGGAGAGGGACCAGGGGGCCACCACACCACCTGGCCGTGTGGCCCAGCCTAGCCTGCGCCAGGGGGTGGTGAGGCCAGCCTTGGCACCCCCTCGGCCTCTCCTTCCGCCTATATATTGCCCTCAGGACGAAAACCCTAAGTACCCGATCAAAAATAAACGAAAGAGTCTGTAGCCACCGTCATCTCCATCCCTAGATCGGGAGGGATCTGAAGCTCTCCCCGGCACCCTGCCGGAGAGGGGAATTCACCCTGGGGGCCTTCTTCATCACCATGCAAGCCTCCGGTGTGATGCGTGAGTAGTTCATCCTTGGACTACCGATCCATGTAGTAGCTAGATGGCTGGTTCTCTTCCTTTGTGCTTTCATGTTTAGATCTTGTGAGCTCCGTTCATGATCAAGATCATCTATTTGTAATTCATACATGTTGTGTTTGCGGGGATCTGATCGACATTGAGATGCTATTTCAGATTGATTATTGATTCTATCATGTCTTTGTTATTTGAGATCTTGCATGCTTTCCGTTGTTAGTAGCTATCTTGGCCAAGTAGATGCTAGCAACTCCAAGAGTTAGTATTTATGCTCGATAGTGGGTTCATGCCTCTAGTAATCTGGGGAAGTGACAGAAATCTCTAAGGTACTAGATGTGCTGTTGCTACTAGGGAGAAAACAACAATCCTTTGTTCATAGAACAATCGTATTGTTTACTTTACACGTAGTTCGTAAAGCAATAATCTGTTGCTTGCAACTTAATACTGGAGGGGGTTCAGATGATAACCTGAAGGTGGATTATTAGTCATATATGCAGTTGGATGGCGGTCTATGTATTATGTTGTAATGCCCAATCAAGTCTCAAAGGAGTCAAGATGGTTAGTATATGCATGTATTGCTTTCTCGGTGTTTGTCAATTGCCTCGATGTAATTTGTTCACCCAGCATGTTATCTATCTAAGGAAAGCCACCTCTAGTGAACTATGGATCCCGGTCCTTTTTCTTTACATACAATCTATAAACTGTTTATGCTTTGTGTTTACTTTCTGTAAACTTTTACGTCTTTCCATTTGATACGTTTAATCCTTTGTTTTCCGCAAAACACGGTGAGATTAACAACCTCATCGTTGGGGACAAAGTTCTGTGGTTGTGTTGTGCAGGTCTCCACGTTGCTACTAGCACCGGTAGTGCGCCCTGCCAAAGCTCAACTAGTAACACCTTTGGGGTGTTTCCTTGCTCCTACTGGTCCAATTCAACCTTGGTTTCATAACTGGGGGAAAACTTACTACTGTGCTCATCATACCTTCCTCTTGGGGTTCCCAACGAGCTCTACGTCGAAAGTCGAGCGCATCAAGATCTTTTCTAGCGCCGTTGCCGGGGAGTCAAGGACATCTTCACAAGGGGAGTCCCTCATAACCAATCTCTTTACTTTGTTGTTTTTGTTTTGCTTAGTTTCTTTTGCTTTGCTTTCTTGTTTTGTTATTCAAAAACACACAAAAATTAGTTTTACTTGTTTGCTTTCTTATTTGAAAAACACAAAAAAAATAGTTCCTATCCTTAGTTGTCACTATGTCTAGCCTTGCTCCAATCACTATGTCACCCGAGGATATTGAGGAAAGTTTTAAGGAAGCTTGGTCTAGAATCTCCGATCTACATGAAAAAACTGAGCCTAAAATGACTCAAAGCTTGTTCCTTAGCAGTTTTTACCTTGGAATTGCTATTTCTATAGATATGCTTTAGATGCTGTTGTGGGAGGAGATTTCCTCCATTGTAATGAGGATGATACTATTAATGCTATAAAGAAATTGATCCTCACTTACAACTTGCCTAGCCAAACTGATACTTCTTTCGCAAAAATATTTGCTAGGTTGGACACTCTTGAGGCTAGCATTACTAGATTAGAGAGTTGCTATAATACGCTTAGGGAGCATCACGATTATGTTCCAAAAAACTCTGAACCATCAAAGTGGTTCCCTACAGTAAAGATTGAGATGAACACTAAAACTTTTCAAGCTCACTATGATATCATGTCTGAATTTTGCCTTATGCCCAAAGATATTTATAAATCTCTGAATACTTGGGGGCTCATTGAAGGAGGAAAAGAAATATCTCTTACTAAAAATACTATCATATTACCTCTTGGAATAGCTGAAGGAGTGTTTACAAAGATCCTTGGGAAAACAATTTCTATTGATTATCTTGTTATTGAATGTTGCAGGAAAAGGACAAATTACACTTGGAAGGTCCCTATTAGAACTCCTTGGAGCAATAATAGATGTGGGAAAGGGGACCATGCACCTTTCTTCTACACCAAACAATCATATTTTCCCCGAGGTTAAGAATAAAACTAAGAGAGGTAAGGGCGAGAAAGTTAGTTTTAATGCTTTTTCATTTGAGAACACTTGATTCTTTCTTTGCTTCTTATGCCTAACTTAAAGGCGTTAAAGAAAAGTACTTATTGGGCGATAATACAAAAGTTTTAGATGAGTCTTGGAATTTATTACCTCTGTAATAACCTCTCCTTATCCTTTTTATTTGCTTTTTGTGCCAAGAGTAACCTCTAATGAGAGAGAAGTAATGATTGGGAAAGTTGCTGTCCCGAAACAGATTTCTGTGTTTCACTGTAAAACTTCGTGAGAGAGCTCTGTATGTCGGATTGAGCTGTAAAGTTTTTTGATTCTGCCCCAGGTTGTGTTCTAACTTTAGTTAGTTAAACACTTTTTGATTTGAGCAACAGAAGGTCTTCGAAAAAAATCGTCTTTACCTGCTGGTCTGTTTTGATAGATTTCTGCCATTTTCTGCATTTGCTTCTTGTTAGTTCCTTCTTGAGTTCTTTTGGGGAATTAAGCTTTTTGAGGGAAGTGCTACAGCGATAGTGTTCTAATGGAAGTTTCTTTGGTGTTAGAACTGAACCTTAAGACTTATTTATATTAAGTGCACTAATGTTGCTAATAAGATTGTGTGAAGTTTTGTAGGAAGGAAAAATTTCAGGTGTATGGAAGGAATGAGCAATGAGATGAAGGATGGACTAAAGCTCATTCTTGGGGATTCCATGCGTGTCACCCCAAGAAATATCTAAGAAGTACAAGCGTCAAAGCTGGGGTATGCCCAAGGCATCCCCTTCTTCATCAATAAAAATCCCAGGTATCTTCCAAACGCTTCATTTTTATTGTTTCATGCACAGTTATGTTTTTCTTGGAACGTCTTCTTTTTCATTTTCGGTTTGGTTTTTAGTTTGCTTGTTTTGCTTAGTTTTCTGAATAAACTGGTTGGACCCCCTCTTTCATACTTTGGTTTGCAAATAGTTTGGTTTGGTTTGGAAAAGAGTAGGAAAGTTCATACTTATGTGGTAAAAAGAGCTCGTTTTTTACTGTGGCCTAGTCATGCCATGCTTGATATTGTTTTAGCTTTATGCTTAGTATTCTTTGTTGTAGCATGACTTGTTATAAACAATTGAGATTTCTTAATGTGCCTTGGATGAATCATGCGTTGTTTTAGCATATTAAAGCATAGTATAGTGGTATTCTCCTTTGATGCTTTATTTGGGTTGACTTGGCGCATGCTCACATCATGTTATGACTATATCAAGTCACCATTGCCTGTATAATCCTTTAGTTTTCAACTTGTAGTATCACTTTATGCTCTGATCAATGATGCTTTGTCGCTCTGCATAATTATGGCCATTATTGCTCTCTTAGTTTGTCGCTCCCAGTCTTTTGCTAGCCTCCACAACAAAGTATGAGTTCCACTCATGCATCCAACTCCCTAAACCAAGTTATACCAAAGAGTCCACCATACCTACCTACTATCTTATGATATTCCAAGTATATTCATGCTTTTGTTTACCTTCCACTTGTTATGAGAAAACTAGTGATTAAAGCTCTCACAAACTTGATGGCACACTTTACTTTTTACCTCTAATAAACTTGAACCATTGGGTCCTTCTTTGTTGCGTATATGCTTTCGCTTTATAAGTTCAAATTAGCAGAACCATGTTTCATGGGGAACGCTTTCAACATTGCACTTGTACTTTGTACCCCGTTGATATCATGTTCTTTTGCCTACGGATCCTGGCGGTGTGAAATAAAAGTGGAACTTGTAAGATCATGGAGTTTGTATGTGTGTTAAAGAAACACCTGGGCCGCTAGCCTAAGCCATGCCTAATCATGGTGGAAACTTGCAGCATCACCATAATGATCACTCTATGAAGCATCCTCAATAAAAATCTATGCAAATAGCATATAAAAAGATCGTTGAGATGCTAATTGTCTGCTTGCCTTGTCATTTTGATTAGGGGAAAGCTCCCATATCATGTGCAAGGGGTACCCCGTTGGCGGTTCTTAATGATACACATATACTTACAATGACAAGAGCTTACTCGTGACTGAATTTGAGTAGCATGAAGATCGGTCTTCGTAAGTAAGGGGTATGAGATTTCGGTTTATAACTTGTCAAGCATATCCTCTTAGTTGTGTCACTTTAACCTTAATCACCTTTAAGATGCTTATGATAGGGGCAATGAGAGCTGAAAACTACAAGTACCATAATTTTTGGAAACTCTTTATGAGACTTGAATCCCTACTTCCTTTTACAAAAGGCATTTCTTCCACCATTATATTGAGTCTCCACCTTCTATCTTTATGCACCTACTTTGAGAGCATAGTGGCCATTCTTAGTTCTATGTGCATTGTCCCAAGACTAGTTTATTGATGCATAACTTGTTATTGCTTGTTTTAAACTATTGTATCTAGTCACTCTTATGAACTTTGAAGGTGTGCTTTGCATTTATATTTGCTACTCTATTGAGGGACAAGCTGAATACTATTATGCTTTTTCTTTTCTTTTTGTGAAATAAACAAACGTCTTGCAAAGCATTGTTATTCATGAATCTTTTGTTTGTTCCTTTTCATGTTGCATCATAGTTTCTTTGCTTATTGCTAGAACTTTGTCTTTCATGTTATGATTGAAGTACTATGATCCCAGCTTTGAATGTTTTGCAAATACTTTGATCAAGTCTTTGATGGTGCATGTCACCTCAAAAAGTATTCTTTCTTTTTATCACTTACCTACTCGAGGACGAGCAGGAGTTAAGCTTGGGGATGTTGATACATTGCAAATGTATCTATAATTTTTGATGTTCCATGCTTGGTTTTATCCACTTTCTTGTGTTTTGTTCCAACTTTGGAGTACTTTTCATATGATTTCTTGATCTAACCTATTAACAAGAGCCACAGTGCCAGCTGCCTGTTTTCTGCTGTTTTTGGTTGCAGGAAAGTCAGAAAATGAATATTCTCGGAATTGGACGGGACAAAAGCCAAAGTGCCTATTTTTCCGGAAGTGATCAAGTGCCATAATACGAGACAGAGAGGGGCCAGGGGGCCACCACACCACCTGGCCGCGCGGCCCAGCCTGGCCCGCGCCAGGGGGTGGTGAGGCCAGCCCTGACACCCCCTCGGCCTCTCCTTCCACCTATATATTTCCCTCGGGACGAAAACCCTAAGTACTCGATCAAAAATCCACGAAAGAGTCTGTAGCCGCCGTCATCTCCATCCCTAGATCGGGAGGGATATGAAGCTCTTCCCGGCACCCTGCCGGAGAGGGGGATTCACCCTGGGGGCCTTCTTCATTACCATGCAAGCCTCCGGTGTGATGCGTGAGTAGTTCATCCTTGGACTACCGATCCATGTAGTAGCTAGATGGCTGGTTCTCCTCCTTTGTGCTTTCATGTTTAGATCTTGTGAGCTCCGTTCATGATCAAGATCATCTATTTGTAATTCATACATGTTGTGTTTGCGGGGATCCGATCGACATTGAGATGCTATTTCAGATTGATTATTGATTCTATCATGTCTTTGTTATTTGAGATCTTGCATGCTTTCCGTTGTTGGTAGCTATCTTGGCCAAGTAGATGCTAGCAACTCCAAGAGTTAGTATTTATGCTCGATAGTGGGTTCATGCCTCTAGTAATCTGGGGAAGTGACAGAAATCTCTAAGGTACTAGATGTGCTGTTGCTACTAGGGAGAAAACAACAATCCTTTGTTCATAGAACAATCGTATTGTTTACTTTACACGTAGTTCATAAACAATAATCTGTTGCTTGCAACTTAATACTAGAGGGGGTTCGGATGATAACCTGAAGGTGGATTATTAGTCATAGATGCAGTTGGATGGCGGTCTATGTATTATGTTGTAATGCCCAATCAAGTCTCAAAGGATTCAAGATGATTAGTATATGCATGTATTGCTTTCTCGGTGTTTGTCAATTGCATCGCTGTAATTTGTTCACCCAACATGTTATCTATCTAAGGAGAGCCACCTCTAGTGAACTATGGATCCCGGTCCTTTTTCTTTACATACAATCTATAAACTATTTCTGCTTTGTGTTTACTTTCTGCAAACTTTTACTTCTTTCCATTCGATACGCTTAATCCTTTGTTTTCTGCAAAACACGGTGAGATTGACAACCTCATCGCAAGTTGGGGACAAAGTTCTATGGTTGTGTTGTGCAGGTCTCCACGTTGCTAATAGCACCGGTAGTGCGCCCTGCCAAAGCTCAGCTAGTAACACCTTTGGGGTGTTTCCTTGCTCCTACTGGTTCGATTAAACCTTGGTTTCATAACTGGGGGAAAACTTACTACTGTGCTCATCATACCTTCCTCTTGGGGTTCCCAACGAGCTCTACGTCGAAAGTCGAGCGCATCAAAAATCTACGACCGCATCACCTCCTGCCGGAAGGTGTTTGTATGTCGTGAGCATGCTCATCTTGATTAAGGGCCTCTTTGGATCAAAGGAATTTTGGAGGAATTCAACCCATAGGATTTTATTTCATATGGAAGCCCTTTGGATGAAAAGAATCATACCTCCAAAATCCCTATGGATTGCATTCCTACACCCCAATCCCATAGGAATTTCAACATCCACTTTTTTTACACTCATTCTTGTAGGAATGAGGCAATTTTCCTTCGTGTTTCCTGTGTTTCATTCAAATGACTTTAAGCCTGCAGATTTTCTCTGTTTTGTACCTAGGACCCTGTTAAATTCCTGTGTTTTGAAATCTTGTGATCCAAAGAAAGCTGCAGATTTGCACTATTTTCCAATCCATTGTTTTGTACCTACAACCCAGTCAAATTCTTGTGTTTTGAAATCTCGTTATCCAAAGAAGCCCTAAGTTCACTTTAAGTTTGTCGTTCGATCTTTTGGTGACTGTTTGTGATGATTATGCGTCAAGCCCTAAGTATATTTAATATGACTACCACTACCACTACCACTACCACTACCACTACTACTACTATGAGCAAGCACAGTGGGAGCCATTTCTAGATGTGGCTAACAAATGTACTAGACTTTTTTTTGAATCTACTAGAAATTTACTAGACTCGCCGACATTACTTATGTATCTGGAAGAACCAATTCTTAAGATGGGACTCACTTAGTACATCATAAGCCAATTGATTGTACCACTATGTATCTAGCCAAACTTGTCCATAAGCTAGGACCCACGTGTAAGAGCTGCCATCTCACACATTGTTGTGATTGGAATTTGTTTCTATTGCTATTTGTACCTAATAATAATATTTTAATGCTTATGGACTACCCACAAGGGTCACCTTTAAGTTTCTGAGCTTATGGATAGCTTATGGATAGACTCCACTATGTATGTGAAACTCTCTATCTCTTTTTCCCTTATAGATAGCTTGTGACCAACATAGTGGATGCCCTAAGAAAATAAAATCTGCTCCACAGTTTAGATTAGGTAGGGGACCCACTCATATGAGTAGAAAGAAACAATAAATAAAACCTTTTTTGTGAGACACTCCGCCGCACGTACTGGCTGAACAAGCAAATAAAAAACACGTCTCTCGGATGGAATCTTGTCCAATGCTTTGACAAGACATTAGTATAGAACTTTGGGTGGGTTGTAAACATTTACAACTAGTAGCTTGATCCCTAGTATGATGGCCTACCCATAGTATACTCAAGTACAACTAGGTTTTCCTTGCTATTGCAGCAAAGCCTTCATCCTGCCCGCTGGGTCTTGGATGGACCAATGAGATTTCTCAAAGGACGAGGACGAGAACCGGACCTTGACATCTTGCTTCCACTATTCACTCTCCTCCTACTAGTACTACCTTGATCCACCTTCGCGGAAACCATTTTGTTCCACTGCTTCTCCCTTTCTTCTTTACTTCTTCGTCCAGAGATGTCACAAAATAACATGTCTCGTCGTAAGAACATCAAGATGGCGGTGGTTAGAGCCGTAGATTCGGCAGGGGGACCTGCATGCTCGGACTGAGAAAGGAGACCAACCATGAGGCAAGAGATCATCTTCGCGCATGTATCCGAAGAGCGGCTATCATGTGACCAATAGTCTGGGTAGATTTGTACTTTTGTTGATTCCTGGGCTGTCTTCTTCTACTATTGAATCGTCCCTGTACATCTTCTAGGGCAGGCGGCTCAAGTGTCGAATATTCCACCCCATGGGTCGATAGCAGGACAGATATCTCTAACGCGTACAATGTCATCATGCTCGCCCTTGGTCCAAGAAGAGAGGTAGGCACTATACATGTATTGGTATTTAATGTTCTTCTCCACATGCACTCCATGCTCTCTTACTAATGATGCATTTTTCATGCAGGAAGTCAAGGCGAGAATCTCGGCCTAAGTAGATGAAATAAACAGCCATAACATCAATGTTCTGCAGAAAAACTTTGAGCCTAACCTGGAGTGTGATCGCCTCCAAGCCAATTTGGCTTTTCAAAGAAGCTCGCACAATCTTACGAGCGTGACTCCTTGATTTGTGCTGAGTGCGAAAATTTGAAGAAGGAAGTCACAGAGATCCGCAGCCAGCGGCTACCATTGCGGAGGTCGTCGAGGTCACGCCCTGATAAGGAGGAAGAGAGAAGCCATCTCATGTTGGTCGTCGAGGTCGCGACCATTGTGGAGGTCGTGCATTCGCAAGGTGGCCACAGTATTGCAATCGCCGAATCTAAGATAGGCAAAGATTTTGCATTGGAGTAGGAATTAGGAAGGGAGAAGACGTCCCCTAGCCCTGTTGTTTCTTTTGGATGCATGGATCGTTTTTTTCTCATCTGTATTTGCATAATTATATTGCACTCTTAACAATTGAATGCGCTCTGTGGAGCTTTTGTAACGATATACTTGTTGTATACTAGTAATTTTGTATAGTAGTCACTGTTTAATGTCCATATACATTCAAATTTAGTAAAGATGTGACATCCTTTTTAGTTAGGTTGGAGGGAATTATAAAAAAATAGTACGGAGGGAGAGTACGTCTAATGAATCAAAACAATTAAATCGTCAATGGGTGATCTTTAAATTTGGTCATACTTCTACTTTGTCAGATGTATAGGGATCCAGTGTCTAGTATACTATCAACTGTTCTGCCTCCCGTCTATGTGGGCCCTATGTCGATGATTGAGTTGTTGGGTATTTTTATATAAAGTGTGTTCTTCCCTATTAAAATATTGCGGTTATGATATAGTGGAGATAATTTAGGGTTCCTGCTGGAGATAAGCAAAATTTAGGGGATGAATCTTTTTAGGCTAGTGATACATTGCAAATGTATCTATAATTATTGATGTTCCATGCTTGGTTTTATCCAGTTTCTTCTGTTTTGTTCCAACTTTGGAGTACTTTTCATATGATTTCTTGGACTAACCTATTAACAAGAGCCACAGTGCCAGCTGCCTGTTTTCTGCTGTTTTTGGTTCTAGGAAAGTCAGAAAATGAATATTCTCGGAATTGGACGGGACAAAAGCCAAAGTGCCTATTTTTTCGAAAGTGATCAAGTGCCAGAATACGAGACGGAGAAGGGCCAGGGAGCCACCACACCACCTGGCCGCGCGGCCAGGCCTGGCCCGCGCCAGGGGGTGGTGAGGCCAGCCCTGGAACCCCCTCGGCCTCCCCTTCCGATTATAAGATGCCCTTGGGACGAAAACCCTAAGTACCCAATCAAAAATCCACGAAAGAGTCTGTAGCAGCCGTCATCTCCATCCCTAGATCAGGAGGGATCTGAAGCTCTTCCCGGCACCCTGCCGGAGAGGGGAATTCACCTTGGAGGCCTTCTTCATCACCATGCAAGCCTCCGGTGTGATGCGTGAGTAGTTCATCCTTGGACTACGGATCCATGTAGTAGCTAGATGGCTGGTTTCTCCTCCTTTGTGCTTTCATGTTTAGATCTTGTGAGCTCCGTTCATGATCGAGATCATCTATTTGTAATTCATACATGTTGTGTTTGCGGGGATCTGATGGATATTGAGATGTTATTTCAGATTGATTATTGATTCTATCATGTCTTTGTTATTTGAGATCTTGCATGCTTTCCGTTGTTAGTAGCTATCTTGGCCAAGTAGATGCTAGCAACTCCAAGAGTTAGTATTTATGCTCGATAGTGGGTTCATGCCTCTGGTAATCTGGGGAAGTGACAGAAATCTCTAAGGTACTAGATGTGTTGTTGCTACTAGGGAGAAAACAACAATCCTTTGTTCATAGAACAATCGTATTGTTTACTTTACACGCAGTTCGTAAAGCAATAATCTGTTGCTTGCAACTTAATACTGGAGGGGGTTCGGATGATAACCTGAAGGTGGATTATTAGTCATAGATGCAGTTGGATGGCGGTCTATGTATTATGTTGTAATGCCCAATCAAGTCTCAAAGGAGTCAAGATGATTAGTATATGCATGTATTGCTTTCTCGGTGTTTGTCAATTGCCCCGCTGTAATTTGTTCACCCAGCATGTTATCTATCTAAGGAGAGCCACCTCTAGTGAACTATGGATCCCAGTTCTTTTTCTTTACATACAATCTATAACTGTTTACTGCTTTGTGTTTACTTTCTGCAAACCTTTACTTCTTTCCATTCGATTTGCTTAATCCTTTGTTTTCCGCAAAACACGGTGAGATTGACAACCTCAT
The DNA here is from genome assembly GCA_910589775.1 of Avena eriantha. Lineage (NCBI taxonomy): Eukaryota > Viridiplantae > Streptophyta > Magnoliopsida > Poales > Poaceae > Avena > Avena eriantha. Next base: position 251,044,939 of record OU342745.1, on the reverse strand, counting down.
CGCAAGTTGGGGACAAAGTTCCGTGGTTGTGTTGTGCAGGTCTCCACGTTGCTACTAGCACCAGTAGTGTGCCCTGCCAAAGCTCAGCTAGTAACACCTTTGGGGTGTTTCCTTGCTCCTATGGTTCGATTAAACCTTGGTTTCATAACTGAGGGAAACTTGCTGCTGTGCTCATCATACCTTCCTCTTGGGGTTCCCACCAAGCTCTACATCAACCACGAGCCATCAACACTTTTCTGGGCGCCGTGCATTGAGCCATCAAGCATTTTTCTAGCGCCATTGCCGGGGAGTCAAGGACATCTTCACAAGGGGATTCCCTCATAACCAATCTCTTTACTTTGTTGTTTTTGTTTTGCTTAGTTTTCTTTTTGCTTTGTTTGCTTGTTTTGTTCTTCAAAAAATCAAAAAAAAAATTGTTTTACTAGTTTGCTTTCTTATTTGAAAAACACAAAAAAATTAGTTCCTATCTTAAGTTGCCTTCATGTCTAGCCTTGCTCCAATCACTATGTCACCCGAGGAAATGATTTTCACTTTTAAACAAGGAATTGAGGAAAGTTTTAAGGAAGCTTGGTCTAGAATCTCTGATCTACATGAAAAAACTGAGCCTAAAATGACTTAAAGCTTGTTCCTTAGCAGTTTTTACCTTGGGATTGCTCTTTGCTATAGATATGCTCTAGATGCTGTTGTGGGAGGAGATTTCCTCCATTGTAATGAGGATGATGCTATTAATGCTATAAAGAAATTGATCCTCACTTACAACTTGCCTAGCCAAACTGATACTTCTTTCGCAAAATTTTTGCTAGGGTGGACACTCTTGAGGCTAGCATTACTAGATTAGAGTTGCTATAATACGCTTAGGGAGCATCATGATTATGTTCCAAAAAACTCTGAACCATCAAAGTGGTTCCCTACAGTAAAGATTGAGATGAACACTGAAACTTTTCAAGCTTGCTGTGATATCATGTCTGAATTTTGCCTTACGCCCAAAGATATTTATAAATCTCTGAATACTTGGGGGCTCATTGAAGGAGGAAAAGAAATATCTCTTACTAATAATACTACCATATTACCTCTTGAAATAGCTGAAGGAGTGTTTACAAAGATCCTTTGGGTAAACGATTTCTATTGATTATCTTGTTATTAAATGTGCAGGAAAAGGACAAATTACACTTGGAAGGTCCCTATTAGAACTCCTTGGAGCAATAATAGATGTGGGAAAGGGGACCATGCACCTTTCTTCTCCACCAAACAATCACATTTTCCCAAAGGTTAAGAATAAAAATAAGAGAGGTAAGGGCAAGAAAGTTGATCTTAATGCTTCTTCATTTGAGAACACTTGATTCTTTCTTTGCTTCTTATGCCTAACTTAAAGGCGTTAAATAAAAGTACTTATTGGGCGATAATACAAAAGTTTTAGATGATTCTTGGAATTTATTACCTCTGTAATAACCTCTCCTTATCCTTTTTATTTGCTTTTTGTGCCAAGAGTAACCTCTAACGAGAGAGAAGTAATGATTGGTAAAGTTGCTGTCCCGAAACAGATTTCTGTGCTTCATCGTAAAAAATTCGTGAGAGAGCTCTGTATGTCGGATTGAGTTGTAATACTTTTTGCTTATGCCCAGGTTGTTATCTAACTTTCGTTAGTTCAACACTTTTTGATTTGAGCAACAGAAGGTCTTCAAAAAAAATCGTCTTTACCTGCTGGTCTGTTTTGAGAGATTTCTACCATTCTCTGCTTTTGCTTCTTGTTAGTTCCTTCTTGAGTTCTTTTGGGAAATTGAGCTTTTTGAGGGAAGTGCTATAGTAGCTAGTGTTCTAATGGATGTTTATTTGGTGTTTATACTGAACCTTAAGACTTATTTATCTTAAGTGCACTAATGTTGCTAATGAGATTGTGTGAAGTTTTGTATGGAGGAAAAATTTCAGGTGTATGGAAAGAATGAGTAATGAGATGAAGGATGGAATAAAGCTCAAGCTTGGAGATGCCATGCGTGTCACCCCAAGAAATATCCAAGAAGTATAAGCGTCAAAGCTTAGGGATGCCCAAGGCATCCCCTTCTTCATCAATAAAAATCCCAGGTTTCTTCCAAACGCTTCATTTTTATTGTTTCGTGCATAATTGTGTTCTTCTTGGAGCGTCTTCTTTTTCGTTTTTGTTTTGGTTTTTAGTTTGCTTGGTTTGCTTAGTTTTCTGAATAAATTGGTTGGACCCCCTCTTTCATACTTTGGTATGCAAATAGTTTGGTTTGGTTTGGAAAAGAGTAGGAAAGTTCATGCTTCTATGGTAAAAAGAGCTTGTTTTTGATTGTGGCCTATGCTTTGTCATGCCATGCTTGCTATTGTTTTGGCTTTATGCTTAGTATTCTTTGCTGTAGCATGGCTTGTTATAAACAATTGAGATTGCTTAACGTGCCTTGGATGAATCATGCGTTGTTTTAGCATATTAAAGCATAGTATAGTGGTATTCTCCTTTGATGCTTTATTTGGGTTGACTTAGCGCATGCTCACACCATGTTATGACTATCTCAACTCACCATAGCCTGTATGATCCTTTAGTTTTCAACTTGTAGTATCACTTTATGGTTTTATCAATGATTTTTTGTCCCTCTTCATGATTATGGCCATTATTGCTCTCTTAGTTAGTCGCTCCCAGTCTTTTGCTAGCCTCCACAACAAAGTATGAGTTCCACTCATGCATCCAACTCCCTAAACCAAGTTATTCCAAAGAGTCCAGCATACCTACCTACTAGATTATGCTATTCCAAGTATATTCATGCTTTTGTTTATCTTCCAAATTAAACTTGTTATGAGAAAACTAGTGATTAAAGCTCTCACGAACTTGATGGCACACTTTACTTTTTGCCCGTAATAAACTTGAACCATTGGGTCCTTCTTTGTTGCGTATATTCTTGCGCTTTATAAGTTGAAATTAGTAGAACCTTGTTTCATGGGGAATGCTTTCAACATTGCACTTGTACTTTGTACCCCGTTGATATCATGTTCTTTTGCTTACGGATCCCGGCGGTGTGAAATAGAAGTGGAACTTATAAGATCATGGAGTTTGTATGTGTGTTAGAGAAACGCCTGGTCCGCTAGCCTAAGCCATGCCTAATTATGGTGGAAACTTGCAGCATCACCATAATGAGAACTCTATGAAGCATCCTCAATAAAAACCTATGCAAATAGCAAATAAAAAGATCGCTGAGATGCTCATTGTCTGCTTGCCTTGTCATTTTGATTATGGGAAAGCTCCCGTATCATGTGCAAGGGGTACCCCGTTGGTGGTTCTTAATCATACACGTATACTTACAATGACAAGAGCTTACTCGTGACTGAAGTTGAGTAGCATGAGGATCGGTCTTCGTAAGTAAGGGGCATGAGATTTTGGTTTATAACTTGCCAAGCATATCCTCTTAGTTGTGTCACTTTAACCTTAATCACCTTAAAGATGCTTATGATAGGGGCAATGAGAGCTAAAAGCTATACGTACCATAATTTTTGAAAGCTCCTTATGAGACTTGAATCCCTACTTCCTTTTACAAAAGGCCTTTCTTCCACCATTATATTGAGTCTCCACCTTCTATCTTTATGCACTACTTTGAGAGCATAGTGGCCATTCTTAGTTCTATGTGCATTGTCCCAAGACTAGTTGATTGATGCATCACTTGATATTGCTTATTTTAAACTATTGTATCTAGTCACTCTTATGAACTTTGAAGGTGTCCTATGCATTTATATTTGCTACTCTATTGAGGGACAAGCTGATTACTATTATGCTATGTTTTCTTTATGTGAAACAAACAAACGTCTTGCAAAGCATTGCTATTCGTGAATCTTTTGTTTGTGCCTTTTCATGTTGCATCATAGTTTCTTTGCCTATTGCTAGAACTTTTTCTTTCATGTTATGATTGAAGTACTATGATCCCAGATTTGAATGTTTTGCAAATACTTTGATCAAGTCTTTGATGGTGCATGTCACCTCAAAAATTATTCTTTCTTTTTGTCACTTACCTACTCGAGGACGAGCATGAGTTAAGCTTGGGGATGTTGATACATTGCAAATGTTTCTATAATTTTTGATGTTCCATGCTTGGTTTTATCCACTTTCTGTGTTTTGTTCCAACTTTGGAGTACTTTTCATTTGATTTCTTGGACTAACCTATTAACAAGAGCCACAGTGCCAGCTGCCTGTTTTCTGCTGTTTTTGGTTGCAGGAAAGTCAGAAAATGAATATTCTCAGAATTGGATGGGACAAAAGCCAAAGTGCCAATTTTTCCGGAAGTGATCAAGTGCCAAAATACGAGACGGAGAAGGGCAAGGGAGCCACCACACAACCTGGCCGCGCGACTAGGCCTGGCCCGTGCCAGGGGGTGGTGAGGCCAGCCCTGGCACCCCCTCGGCCTCCCCTTCCGATTATAAGATGCCCTTGGGACGAAAACCCTAAGTACCCAATCAAAAATCCACGAAAGAGTCTGTAGCAGCCGTCATCTCCATCCCTAGATCAGGAGGGATCTGAAGCTCTTCCCGGCACCCTGCCGGAGAGGGGAATTCACCTTGGAGGCCTTCTTCATCACCATGCAAGCCTCCGGTGTGATGCGTGAGTAGTTCATCCTTGGACTACGGATCCATGTAGTAGCTAGATGGCTGGTTTCTCCTCCTTTGTGCTTTCATGTTTAGATCTTGTGAGCTCCGTTCATGATCGAGATCATCTATTTGTAATTCATACATGTTGTGTTTGCGGGGATCTGATGGATATTGAGATGTTATTTCAGATTGATTATTGATTCTATCACGTCTTTGTTATTTGAGATCTTGCATGCTTTCCGTTGTTAGTAGCTATCTTGGCCAAGTAGATGCTAGCAACTCCAAGAGTTAGTATTTATGCTCGATAGTGGGTTCATGCCTCTGGTAATCTGGGGAAGTGACAGAAATCTCTAAGGTACTAGATGTGTTGTTGCTACTAGGGAGAAAACAACAATCCTTTGTTCATAGAACAATCGTATTGTTTACTTTACACGCAGTTCGTAAAGCAATAATCTGTTGCTTGCAACTTAATACTGGAGGGGGTTCGGATGATAACCTGAAGGTGGATTATTAGTCATAGATGCAGTTGGATGGCGGTCTATGTATTATGTTGTAATGCCCAATCAAGTCTCAAAGGAGTCAAGATGATTAGTATATGCATGTATTGCTTTCTCGGTGTTTGTCAATTGCCCCGCTGTAATTTGTTCACCTAGCATGCTATCTATCTAAGGAGAGCCACCTCTAGTGAACTATGGATCCCGGTTCTTTTTCTTTGCATACAATCTACAACTGTTTACTGCTTTGTGTTTACTTTCTGCAAACTTTTACTTCTTTCCATTCGATTCGTTTAATCCTTTGTTTTCCGCAAAACATGGTGAGATTGACAACATCATCGCAAGTTGGGGACAAAGTTCCGTGGTTGTGTTGTGCAGGTCTCCACGTTGCTACTAGCACCGGTAGTGCGCCCTGCCAAAGCTCAGCTAGTAACACCTTTGGGGTGTTTCCTTGCTCCTACTGGTTCGATTAAACCTTGGTTTCATAACTGAGGGAAACTTGCTGCTGTGCTCATCATACCTTCCTCTTGGGGTTCCCAACGAGCTCTACATCAACCATGAGCCATCAACACTTTTCTGGGCGCCGTGCATTGAGCCATCAGCTAGTCATAGTGCAAATAACTTCATGAGTAACTAAGGGTCCAAGTCAGCAAAATTTCTTATGTGGTAGAGAGTTAATCACACATACCAAAGTGAAATGAGTCTATTACCTAAAAATGAACTAATCCTCTATTAACACAGACTAATAACTTATGCATGTTATAGTCTATGTTACTCTCCACTATGACCAGCCTTTTGGAGAGGCCTCTACATACAAACATAGGGGAGAAAATGTAGGTGTGCTGCTAGACTTGCTCTTAAATTAGAAGTTTTGTTCAACCTTGTTCTCTTCTATGGTTCCTTTTTCATTTCTTTATTGCACTAGACATTGTGTATAGTACTAGACTCACGTCAAGGAATCTTTTTCTTACTCAACTGCTCCACTGTTTAGACATATACCTAAGGCTTCTGGAATCTGTAGTGTAGAGGTGCAGTTTTGCATCAAGGTAGGACCCACATGGCTTATCAAATTGCTTCATGCAAGAGAGAGGAGAGAGGGAAAATCATTTTCTATTCATGGGGAACCCACAAGCTTGAGGTGCACCTTAGGCTGCAAGATATGTTTATTTTATCCACAATGTATAAGGCGAACCTTAGGATTTTTTGCACATTGCGGATTCCCGACTAAGAATTTTTAGTACGATGCATACGCTGTAGGAGGAGGTGTCTATCTAGAAAATAAAATGCACCATCAACGTCAAGGACACCCAGCTATTGTCTGGAGTACTTTGGGTCACGAGCACATCTACCCCTATAGTCTACTCTAGGACACCCAGCGATTGCTTGCATAGGCGTCCGCGCTAGAGCCTTCAAAGGGAAGGTATCCACTGATGGGTTCGTAGCATGGAAAACAAAAAATTTCTACCGCAAGAACGAACAAAACCCAGATCTAATCTAGATAAAAGCCAAGATCTAATCTATTAGACATGTGCAACGAGATAGATAGGAACTAACCCTCGTAGATCCGAAAGCGTTAACGAGATTAGATCTCATGGTTGATGTAGTCGATTACTTGCCGATCTCAAGATCGTGTGGACGATCCTTCCGGCGTCGCGTTTCGGCAGCGCTTCCGCAGTCGGTCAAGTGGACGATCCTTCCGGTGCCGCGTTTCGGCAGCGCTTCCGCAGTTGGTCACACGTGCGGAGTCCAAGCAGACCTTCCTCTCCTCGTTCCAACGAGCAGCGGAGGTAGTAGATCTTCTCCACGGAATCACAGCAGCACGACGACGTGGTGGTGGTGGTGGAGTAGAGAATTCTGTAGGGCTTCGCCTATGCCTGTGCAGAAGAAAGGAGGAGGAGAGAGGCGGCAGAGATTGGGAGTTGTAGAGGAGGGGCAAGGGGTGACGCCTCCCCCTTCTATTTAAAGGAGGGAGGGCGCCTGGGGAGGGGGAGTCCTAGTAGGACTCCCCACCTCCTTGGGCCGGCGGATTGGGGAGGGGGGGAGGAGTCCTCCTCCCCCACGACTTCTTGTCTTGACCCACCAGGACTCCTTGATCCCTATCTTGATTTTCAAGCAAACTCCAAAAAATCTTCTAGAACCTTCTGGAACATTCCGAAACCTTCTAGAATCCTCATACAAATACTCCGGAACATTTCCTAACTCAGAAAATGATCCCCAATATATGAATCTTATTCTCCGGACAATTTCGGATCTCCTTGTGATGTCCCGGATCCAATCCGAGACTCCGAACAACCTTCGGTCTCCAACGCACATTCCATATCTACTTAAAACAACTTCGAACCTTAAGTGTGTCACCCTACGGTTCGTGAATATGTAGACATGACAGAGACACATCTCCTATCAATAACCATCAGCGGGACCTGGAGATCCATAATGGCTCCCACATACTCAACGATGACTTCGTGATCGATTGAACCATTTACATACGAAACCAATTCCCTTTGTCACGCGATACTATACTTATCCGAGGTTTGATCGTCAGCATCTCCATACCTAGTTCTACCTCGTTACTGATAAGTACTCTTTACTCGTTCCGTGATATGTCATCCCTTGTGACCCAGTCACATGCTTGCAAGCTAACTAGATGACATTCTACCGAGAGGGCCCAGAGCATATCTATCCGTCATATGGATGGACAAATCCCAATCTCGGTTCATGCGCTTCAACACATACTTTCAGAATACCCAATGACACCTTTATAACCACCCAGTTACGAAGCAGTGTTTGATGTCATCAAAGTACCCATCCGGTGATGGTGATTAACACAACCTCATGGTCGAAGGATTAGGTTACTATGCATTTTAAAAGCTTATAGCAATCCGAACTTAATGACTTGATCTTATGCTACGCTTACTATGGGTGTATGTCCATTACATCATTCTCCTAATGATATAACCTTGTTATTAATCACATCCTAATGTCCATGATCAGGAAACCATGATCATCAATTAATCAACAAGCTAGTTCAACAAGAGGCTTACTAGGGACTCTCTTATGTTTACAAAACACACAAGTATTAGTGTTTCCTAATAATACAATTATAGCATGGGATGTAAACATTCATCATAAACACAATGATATAATAATAATCACTTTTATTATTGGCTCTTGGGCATATCTCCAACAGTCTCCCACTTGCACTAGAGTCAATAATCTAGATTACATGGTAATATACCTAACACCCATGGCGTTCTGGTGTTGGTCATGCTTTGCCCTAGGGAGAGGTTTAGTCAATGGATCTGCCACATTCAGATCAGTGTGTACTTTGCAAATCTTTATGTCACCATCTCGGACATACTCGCGAATAGCGTGGAAACGTAGCTTGATGTGCTTCAGCTTGCTATGTGACCTTGGCTTCTGTGCATTAGCTATGGCACCTGTGTTGTCACAGTAGATGGCCATCGGGTCCAACACACTGGGAACCACGCCAAGTTCAGTAATGAATTCCTTCATCCATACGGCTTCTTGTGCAGCCCCCGGAGCAGCTATGTATTCCGATTCAGTTGAAGATTTCGCCACAACGCTTTGCTTTGCACTCCTCCATCTCACTGCAGCACCATTCAAAATAAATACGTATCCTGACTGTGACTTCGAGTCATCCGGATCGGTGTTCCAACTAGCATCGGTGTAACCGTTTACAACAAGCTGTTCATCACCTCCATAAGAAAGAACCATATCCTTAGTCCTATTTAGGTACTTTAGGATATTCTTGACCGTTGTCCAGTGTTCCATTCCAGGATCACTTTGATATCTGCTAGTCAAACTAACAGCATGTCCTATATCCGGTCTTGTACACAGCATGGCATACATGATAGAACCTATGGCTGAGGCATAGGGAATATTATTCATTTTCTCTCTATCTTCTTCCGTATCTAGACTTTGAGTCTTACTCAAGGTCTTACCTGACAATATGGGCACGAACCCTTTCTTGCTATCTTCCATTCTAAACTTCTTTAGAACTTTGTCTAAGTATGTACTTTGTGAAAGTGCTATTAGGCGTCTTGATCTATCTCTATAAATCTTGATGCCTAGAATATATGCCGCTTCGCCAAGATCCTTCATTGAAAAACTATTATTCAAATAGGTTTTGAAGCTATTAAGAAGTTTTATATCATTCCCAATCAACAATATGTCATCTACATATAGTACTAGGAATGCTACAGAGCTCCCACTCACTTTCTTGTAAATACAAGCTTCTCCATAAGTTAGTATAAACCCAAAATTTTTGATTACTTTATCAAAACATTGATTCCAACTCCGGGATGCTTGCTTCAGTCCATAAATGGAGCGCTGAAGCTTGCATACCTTGTCAGCATCTTTAGGATCGACAAAACCCTTGGGTTGTACCATATACAACTCTTCCTCAATGCCACCATTAAGGAATGCTGTTTTGACATCCATCTGCCAAATCTCATAATCGAAATGTGCAGCAATTGCTAACAAAATCCTCACAGACTTTAGCTTCGCTACTGGTGAGAAAGTCTCATCATAGTCAACTCCTTGAATTTGTCGGAACCCTTTCGCGACAAGTCGAGATTTATAGACGGTAACATTACCATCAACATCTATTTTTCTCTTGAAAATCCATTTGTTCTCGACAGCCTTACGGCCATCCGGTAAGTCCACCAAAGTCCACACTTGGTTTTCGTACATGGATCCCATTTCGGATTTCATGGCTTCTAGCCATTTGTCGGAATCTGGGCTCACCATAGCTTCTTCATACGTCGCAGGGTCATCAGCGTTGTCCACCAACATGACGTTCAAGGCAGAGTCATACCAATCAGGAGTGGTACGAACCCTCGTTGACCTGCGAGGTTCAGCAGCAACTTCGTTTGAAGTTTCATGATCATTATCATTAGCTTCCTCTCCAATTGGTGCAGGCGGCACAAAAACATCTTCCGGTGCTGCGCTACTCTCAAATCCGAGAGAAGGTTCAATAACCTCATCGAGTTCTACTTTCCTTCCAGTCACCTATTTCGAGAGAAACTCCTTCTCAAGAAAGGATCCATTCTTTGCAACGAAAACTTTGCCTTCGGATCTATGATAGAAGGTATACCCAATTGTTTCTTTAGGGTATCCTATGAAGACGCATTTCTCTGCTTTGGGTTCTAGCTTATCAGGTTGTAACTTCTTTACATATGCCTCGCAACCCCAAACTTTAAGGAACAACAACTTAGGTTTCTTACCAAACCACAATTCGTACGGTGTCGTTTCAACGGATTTAGATGGTGCCCTATTTAAAGTGAATGCGGCTGTCTCTAATGCATAGCCCCAAAATGATAACGGTAAATCTGTAAGAGACATCATAGACCGAACCATATCTAAGAGAGTTCGATTACGACGTTCGGACACACCATTACGCTATGGTGTTCCCGGCGGTGTCAACTGCGAAAGTATTCCACATTTCTTTAAATGCATGCCAAACTCATAACTCAGATATTCACCTCCGCGGTCAGAACGCAGAAACTTAATCTTCTTGTTACGATGATTTTCCACTTCACTTTGAAATTCCTTAAACTTCTCGAAAGTTTCGGACTTATGTTTCATAAAATAGACATACCCATATCTACTCAAGACATCCGTGAAAGTGAGAACATAACGATATCCACCACGCGATGCTACACTCATTGGAACGCACACATCGGTATGTATTATTTCCAATAAGTCTGTAGCTCGCTCCATTGTACCAGAGAATGGAGTCTTAGTCATTTTTCCCATTAGACATGCTTCGCATCTTTCAAGTGATTCAAAATCAAGTGATTCAAGAAGTCCATCTGAATGGAGTTTCTTCATACGCTTCACTCCAATGTGACCAAGACGACAGTGCCACATGTATGTAGAATTATCATTCAATTTTATTCGTTTAGCATCTATGTTGTGAACATGTGTACCATTACTATCGAGATTTAATAAGAATAAACCATTCATCTCAGGTGCATTACCATAAAAGATATTACTCATATAAATCGAACAACCTTTATTCTCGGACTTAAAAGAGTAACCGTCTCGCAATAAACAGGATCCAGATATAATGTTCATGCTTAACGCAGGCACCAAATAACAATTATTTAAATTTAAAACTAATCCCGAAGGTAGATGTAGAGGGAGCGTGCCGACGGCGATCACATCAACCTTGGAGCCATTTCCAACGCGCATCGTCACCTCGTCTCTTGTCAGTCTTCGTTTATTCCGCAGCTCCTGTTTCGAGTTACAAATATGAGCAACCGAACCAGTATCAAATACCCAGGCACTACTACGATTACTAGTAAGATACACATCTATAACACATATATCAAATATACCTTTCTTCTGATGTTGCCGTTCTTCAGATCCGCCAGGTACTTGGGGCAGTTACGCTTCCAGTGACCAGCACCCTTGCAGTAGAAGCACTCAGTTTCAGGCTTAGGACCAGCCTTGGGCTTCTTAGCAGGTGCGGCAGCTTGCTTGCCGTCCTTCTTGAAGTTGCCCTTGTTCCTAGGCTTGCCCTGTCTCTTGAAATTGGTGGTCTTATTGACCATCAACACTTGGTGCTCCTTCTTGATCTCCACTTCAGCAGTTTTCAGCATGGACGACAGTTCAGGCAACGTCTTGTTCATGCAGTGCATGTTGTAGTTCATCACAAAGTTCTTGTAACTTGGTGGCAGTGATTGGAGGAGACGGTGAATCCCCAACTCATTAGGAATCGATATTCCCAACTCTTGGAGCTTGTTTGCGTACCCAGACATGGTGAGCACGTGCTCGCTAACGGAGCTTCCCTCTTCCATCTTACAGTGAAAGAACTTTTCGGAGGCCTCATAGCTCTCCATGGCCGCGCGAGTCTCAAAAATTAGCCTGAGCTCCTTAATGATCTCGAACGGGTCGTGGTGCTCAAAACGCTTTTGGAGCTCCGCTTCTAAACCGTACAGGATGGCACACTGAACTGTGGAGTAATGATTTTTCTGAGTGGCGTAAACATTCTTTACGTCATAGGTGGCATCATCTGCAGGTGGGTCACCTAGCGGTGCTTCGAGCACATAGGTCAACTGACCAGCCCTGAGGACGATCTTCAGTCCACGGAACCAGTCCGTGAAATTGCTTCCATTGTTCTTAAGCTTTTCTTTCTCTAGGAACGCATTGAAATTGATGGAGGGGGTCGCCATAATCTACAACAATTTGCAAGTAGTTTAGACTAAGTTTATGACAAATTGAGTTCAAATTTAATTCTTAAACTATCTAGGTGAACTCCCACTCAAAACAACATCCCTCACTTTGTCTTAGTGATTACACGAACCAAGTCCACTACACCAAGTCCGATCTTCACGAGAGAAGATGTAGTTTCATCGGCGAACAATCTTCATGTTCATCATATCATTTATATGACTCATGCTCTACCTTTCGGTATTCCGTGTTCCGAGACCATGTCTGTACATGCTAGGCTCGTCAAGATAACCTTAGTTTCCGCATGTGCAAATCTGGCTTGCACCCGTTGTATGCACACATAGAATCTATCACATCCGATCATCACGAGATGCTTCGAAACGACGAGTCTTAGCAACGGTGCCAACTAAGGGTGAACACTTTATTACTTGATATTTAGTGAGAGGGATCATCTTATAATGCTACCGTCGCGATCTAAGCAATACAAGATGCATAAAGGATTAACATCACAGGCAATTCATAATTAGTGTGATATGATATGGCCTTTTGTTCTTCCGCCTTTGATCTCCATCTCCAAAGCACGAACATGATCTCCATCATCACCAGCATTGCGTCAAGGTCAGTGGCGCCACTTCATGGTTGTCCATCATCACCAGCAACTATTACAACTACTTGGAATAAAGCTATTACAAGATGAATAGACACGCAGGTCTTAACAGAATTAAAGACAACCATTAGGCTCCTGCCGGTTGGCACATTACAACAAGGATCATTGCATACATCAAATACAATCACAATCACATGATGGCCATATCACATCACAAAACCCCTGCAAAAACAAGTTAGACGCCTCTAATTTTCTTTGCATGTTTTACGTGGTTTGGGGCTTTCGCATAAGACCGACCTTACCTACGAACAAGAACCACAACGTTGATACAAGTGTTGTCAGATGCTCATTGTAAATTGAATCTTAAATATGGTGGGAGAGACAGACACCCGCAAAGCCACTTGTGCAAAGCAAGTTGCACGTCAAGCGTGGAGCAAGTCTCATGTGCGACGACATGTAATGTTTGCCCGAGCCGCTTCATCCCACCATGCCGCAAGATGCAAAGTACACGCTAAGACACCGACAACAAAAGCATCAACGCCCACAAAAACATTGTGTTCTACTCGTGCAACAGATCTACGCATAGATATGGCTCTGATACCACTGATCGGTTCGTAGCATAGAAAACAAAAAAATTCTACCGCAAGAACGAACAAAACCCAGATCTAATCTAGATAAAAGCCAAGATCTAATCTATTAGACATGTGCAACGAGATAGATAGGAACTAACCCTCGTAGATCCGAAAGTGTTAACGAGATTAGATCTCGTGGTTGATGTAGTCGATCACTTGCCGATCTCAAGATCGTGTGGACGATCCTTCCGGCGTCGCGTTCCGGCAGCGCTTCCGCAGTCGGTCAAGTGGACGATCCTTCCGGCGCCGCGTTTCGGCAGCGCTTCCGCAGTCGGTCACACGTGCGGAGTCGAAGCATACCTTCCTCTCCTTGTTCCAGCGAGCAGCTGAGGTAGTAGATCTTCTCCACGGAATCACAGCAGCACGACGGCGTGGTGGTGGTGGTGGAGTAGAGAATTCTGCAGGGCTTCGCCTATGCCTGTGCAGAAGAAAGGAGGAGGAGAGAGGTGGCAGAGATTGGGAGTTGTAGAGGAGGGGCAAGGGGTGGCGCCTCCCCCTTCTATTTAAAGGAGGGAGGGCGCCTGGGGAGGGGGAGTCCTAGTAGGACTCCCCACCTCCTTGGGCCGGCGGATTGGGGAGGGGGAGGAGTCCTCCTCCCCCAAGACTCCTTGTATTGACCCACCAGGACTCCTTGATCCCTATCTTGATTTTCAAGCAAACTCCAGGAAATCTTCTAGAACCTTCCGGAACATTCCGAAACCTTCTAGAATCCTCATACAAATACTCCGGAACATTTCCTAACTCAGAAAATGATCCCCAATATATGAATCTTATTCTCCGGACAATTCCGGATCTCCTCGTGATGTCCCGGATCCAATCCGAGACTCCGAACAACCTTCGGTCTCCAACGGACATTCCATATCTACTTAAAACAACTTTGAACCTTAAGTGTGTCACCCTACGGTTCGTGAATATGTAGACATGACAGAGACACATCTCCTATCAATAACCATCAGCGGGACCTGGAGATCCATAATGGCCCCCACATACTCAACGATGACTTCGTGATCGATTGAACCATTTACATATGAAACCAATTCCCTTTGTCACGCGATACTATACTTATCCGAGGTTTGATCGTCAGCATCTCCATACCTAGTTCTACCTCGTTACTGATAAGTACTCTTTACTCGTTCCGTGATATGTCATCCCTTGTGACCCAGTCACATGCTTGCAAGATAACTAGATGACATTCCACCGAGAGGGCCCAGAGCATATCTATCCGTCATATGGATGGACAAATCCCAATCTCGGTTCATGCGCTTCAACACATACTTTCAGAATACCCAATGACACCTTTATAACCACCCAGTTACGAAGCGGTGTTTGATGTCATCAAAGTACCCATCCGGTGATGGTGATTAAAACAACCTCATGGTCGAAGGATTAGGTTACTATGCATTTTAAAAGCTTATAGCAATACGAAATTAATGACTTGATCTTATGCTACGCTTACTATGGGTGTATGTCCATTACATCATTCTCCTAATGATATAACCTTGTTATTAATCACATCCTAATGTCCATGATCAGGAAACCATGATCATTAATTAATCAACAAGCTAGTTCAACAAGAGGCTTACTAGGGACTCTCTTATGTTTAAAAAACACACAAGTATTAGTGTTTCCTAATAATACAATTATAGCATGGGATGTAAACATTCATCATAAACACAAAGATATAATAATAATCACTTTTATTATTGCCTCTTGGGCATATCTCCAACATCCACTCTAGCCCGTTGATTTTGGATTGGAAGGATGTAACATCCCAAAACTTTAATCAAGGTTATTAAATCCTAATCACCCAATTTAGGGTTAACAAAAACTTTTATTAATAAAATGTTTATGAATGCATGTGTGTTTGCTTTAGTGTAGAATTGTCTGAAAATGCCATGATTGATTGTTCTAAATGTTGTGAAATGGTTTAAAGGTGAATGCCACATCATCTAGACCATTTACAACCAAAATTCAAAGAGAAAGAAATCAAATAAGATTAAATAAGGCAAATGGTCAATTTGAACAATTTAATCCACTAGGCCACTTTAGGTGTTCCTAGAAGAAGATTTCAAACAGAAACTTTCTCAACTCTTTTCACCCCTTGCTAGACCAAGTAAAGATGTATCAAGGCCCACTTTACAAACTTACCAAAAACATCTTTCAAATCTATTTCATGGACATTTGAAAATTGAATCAAGTGTACGTATTAAGATCACACTTTTTCAAAAATGCATCAAATGAATTCACCTTGGCAATCGCAAGCAAACCTAGTCTCTCAAGCTTAATACAAGACCACTCAAATAATTTGAGACAAAAATTCAAATGTAAATTTCTTTCGGCCATTTTAACAAACACCTTAGCTACACAAATTAACCACCTGCCAAACTCCACTGCTTTGCACAGTAGTCCTCCACCCCCTCTGTCCCTCTTCACTCCTCTGTTCCCTCTAAGTCGAACCAAGCCACAGACAGCCACCCCCTTCGCCGCTACACCAGTGGAGCACCGCCCAAAATTGGTCACCACTAGTCGACCACGTCCAAGCTGCAGCAGA
This sequence comes from Avena eriantha, assembly GCA_910589775.1. NCBI lineage: Eukaryota > Viridiplantae > Streptophyta > Magnoliopsida > Poales > Poaceae > Avena > Avena eriantha. Next base: position 251,028,874 of record OU342745.1, on the reverse strand, counting down.
CGACCCCGCGCCTATCCAGGATGCCTAGGAGGACCGCCACAGTCTACCTCCTCTCCCTGTCCCTTCCTCGAGCGCAGCCATGCCCTGGACCAGCCCTAGCAGAGCCACGCCCGGAGCGTCTGCGCCATGCCGAGCACGCGCTAGAGCGCCACGCCCGACCAGCGCGCACACTACGCGCCTCAACCTCACGCCGCGCACACTGCTCCGCCATGACCCCAGCAGCCGCCCAGACATCCCTGTTCGCCGCCACTTGACTCGTAGCCACCATGCGCCGCGTCGAACACCGCTTCTACCGCACAGAGCACCGCCCTCTCCCGACCCAATGCAACTGCCCCATGCCCCGTCTTTAAGTCAGAGAGGACTGCCAGGAGATCGCGCACTGTCCCCTACCTCCAGCTGCGCTGCTAGCTGCCTGTAGCGTTGCCACCGACGAGCCACGCCCACGTCACTTGGTTCATTCGTCGAGCTATAAAAGGAGGCCCTCTCCACCCCATTTCTGCACACCATCTCACTCCCCTCTCACCACTGATCCTCCCACACTATCCCTGGAGCAAGGCGAGCCTCTATCCGCCGGAATTTCACCGGAGCTTGCCGCTGTAGAGGAGAAGAGGCGACATCGATTGGAGCCACCCCAGGAGCCACCGCGACCACGCCTCGAACCGCCATCGTCTACCAGCTCGATCGCCCCGATCGCCACGTCTAGCTGGAACCCAGGTGAGCCCTCACGTACCCCCACCGTGCCGCGCTAGGGTTCCCTCTCGCCGGAGCTGTTCACCGGAGACGATGAACCATGGTCGTAGATCTTGTTCTAATCATAAGGCTAGGATTGAAACATACTGGTTCCCTTAGATAGAGTCGCTGACACATGGGACCCCCTGTTAGCAGCCCGCTACGCCCGCGCAGTGCAACTGGGCCGGCCCAACTCCTTTCCCGCGCTAGCCCACCGATTCAAATAATCTTTTTCTAATTTAGTTAAAACTAGATTGTGTCCACTTATTCAAAAATAAATTCAGAAAGATTTGCTTAACAAAATTACATGATTCGAATTTTGCTAGAAAGGTGATCAAAATATCTATCCAAGCCCGTTGGATTTAAATCAATTGGAGTTAGAGATCACATATAGAAATTTAAACAAGATAGAGACATTTTTGCATTCAAACATTTTTCAAAAATCAACCATAATAGCTATTGAGTTGATTCCAACTCTCAAAAATCACATTTGATGATATCCATCTGAATATGTAAAAATATTTAGGTTTGCATGCAGTGACATTGGACTAGTACCAAAGTAATGCTATTAGGGCATTTCTAGTCACTTTAAATCTATTAAATAATAATGTTAAACTTTATAAAATGTGACCAACACTTTAAATCACATTCCCATGTATTAGAATATGTGGTGATGACATGTGTCAACATGATTCCATATTTTAATTGGGGAATATTAAATCTTAACTAAATTCAATGAGTAGAAATTACTTTTCTTAAATAAAATGAATAAAACTAGTTCTTTAAATCATGTGATGATTGTGATGATGCTAGATCATCAAGTATGAACCTTAGTGTGCTATATAGCAATAGATAAGTATTGTTTGGTGATTGTGTACCCCGTATTCCTTTATAGACGATAGTACCGACCAAGTCTACAAGGAGGAGGAGTTCTACCCCAAAGAAGACGATAAGAATTTCAATCACTTCACCAACCAAGGCAAGCCATCATTAAAAATGCAAGCTAACACTAGAAAGCTTGATAACCTAAGCAAGATGCATTAGGCATGCTTTGGTTATACCATTTTGATTATACCAATCCCAAGTTTTACTTACAAACTTTACTTTCTTTCTTTACCAAAGTTCTTTACTTTTAGTATAGATAGCGTAAAGAGTATAAAACTTGGCCTATCTAGTTATACTTAGATGTCATTCTATGGCATGAGATTGAAGATTAGTACCTCTCTTTAGTGAACACTCTTAACCTTAGTGGCTAGTGCTAAGCATAAAACTTGATCACTTTAAATGGGACTACTTAGTGAAAATGCTTATGAAAACCTTGGAATGATGAGTCATTCTATTGAGATGTTTTGACATGTGTTGAAAAACACAAATGGTTTATGATGGTGAAAATGTTGAGGCATGAGCCTTAGCCCTTTTATAAAAATTGATGGTTGGGTTCAGATGTGATACCATTCCAATTTTACCGTACAACCACAATACCTGAATTGGTTAAGCCTTAGCCGGAAGTTTATATGCATTAGTATGGGTTCCCTCGCGGGAGAGGTTTGAGCTGAGGCTACCTGTTGATGATGTCCACCTATGAAGTGCCCATGATGGAAGATGGCCATGGCTGGGAGGCCAAGCTCATAGGAGAGGTGCTTGTACTAGAGTGTGTAAAGGAAAGGTTATGATTGATTATCCGCATACTAAGTATGATTGATTCAGGGTTATCCCTGACGAATGTATTGAATTTTGTGGTGAAAGTGTACCACCTCTATAGAGTGTCCAACTATTCGAATAGCCGCGTCCGCGGTCATGGATAGTTGGAGTGGCCATACTGTTCCGTCGTCAGATGTTTTCAAAATGACTTGTGAAATGATTTGTGACTTGACTTGACCACAACAGGGTTGTGAACATGAAACTTAGTTTCCCACTTAAGTGATTTAGAACATTAAATTAGTTTTCTTTACTTCTGAACTCAGCTTAAGATAAATCTAGCTTTTGCAAATAAACTTAGAGCTTAGTATTCCTACTAGAACTACCTTACTTGTTAGTGATAGTTTGCGAGTACTTAAAGAGTACTCATGGCTTTGTCCCTAGCTATTCCCGTGGCCAGACTATGAGGAGGACTATCCGAAAGAAGGACAGCAGGACGGCTACGACAACTAGGATCATCTCCCATCGTCAACATTGCCTGTGACACTAAAGATGGAGCCCACCGCTACGCTTATTATTTATTCCGCTGCTTGTTCTATTCAGACTAGATCACGTGATCCTTTATTTGTGTAAGCCCTTATTATTGTTTGTAATGGATGATGTACTGTGATATCCAATATGTTATGTCTCGCAAAAATGGTAATCCTGGGATTACGATGTATGGCATAACAGGCATCTGGGATTAAAAATCCGGGTGTTGACAAGTTGGTATCAGAGGCATCCTGACCATAGGAGACCCTAGTTAGAATGGACGTCCGAACAAAAAATTAGTTTGAAAAACAAAAGAAGTGAGTATTTATGAAAACCTATTCCCACTCTTATCCTTGATTCTTTCAAAAAAGTTATGTTCCTAAAAAATTCTTACATTACTACATAAAACTTGACACACTTGATCACCTCACTAACTTTCTCATCCTAAATTCTTGTAGATGAAAGTTCAGTATTGCAAGTTCTACCAGTTGGGCAACGGAGGCCAACTGATCTTTGAGAGGGATCTTGATGCACTGTCTGAGTATCTTGAGCGTCCGCATCCGGAATTCTTCGGAGCTCAACTCAAGGATTTCCCAAGAGGAGACCTACAATTGCTGATAGTTGCAGATCTTCGAGGGAAGATGGAAGCATCCCTTTCGGAGAAGATTCAATTCACCGTGAGAGAGAACAACTGGCTAGATGGTAGCCAGGGCCATGCATGAATCTCTCGCCCGTCTTTGCGGACAAAACATCAACTTGATCCAGGGAACTCGCTTTGCTCACTATGCAAGGCGTGATTCCATGGGAATGCCATTGGAGATGCCAAGTCACCCGGAGATGAAGCGCCAAGTGGAGAACCTTGACTTCCTGCTGTATGATAGACAGAAGGAACTGCATAATGCTCGAGCCTACGCCAACCACAACCTTGCCATTGCCGCCAAGAAGGACTAGACTTTCACCCTGCTCGTCAAGGATCGTCAATCACTTTGTCGTCAACGCGAGAATAAGGATCGCACCATCGCTCGTCTTTGCAAGAAGGTGGCCGACCTCGAGAAGGCCATCCAGGAACAAGAAGCTCAGCTTGCAGCAAAAGAAGAAGAGGAAGAAGGTGAAGACATCCAGGGAGATATTCACTCATACCTCAGTGATGACAATGACTACCTGGAGGATGATGCCATGGACTTATACACCGATGATGAGCACTCTTTCTTCATTTATGATGAGTAGATGCACTTGATACCCCCGTAGGAATGAGTTGTATCAGTCCGTATTAGTCCCACTGTATCGTAGTTCAGAAAATGGTTCTTAAAACCATCTGTTTTCCTTTTGTTGTGGTGTGTGTGTTTGTATTGTGTGCTTGAGTAAATGAATGAATGAGAAGTTGTTAGTTTGCAAAACCTGAGTCAAACTCAAAGTCTAAAATCTTTTGAAGACAAAACCATGAACCTTAGAACTCTCCCTCTTACCCCTTTATCTATCTCAATCTTCAGATGAATCGTGGAAACCCCGGAGGAAGTAGCTCATCGCAGGACCCGATGCTGCAGATTCGACAGATGCTAGTTTCTGACCGTGAAGCTAGAAGAGTAGAACGTCAAGCCAACCTAGCCACCCTGCAACAGATAGCTCAGATGGCCAACAATAATCAAGGCCATGGAAATCAGGATCATCATGGATCCAAGCTTAAGAATTTCCAGAATACCCCCTATCTTTAGCAAGTCTGAAGACCCATTGAATGCTGATGATTGGTTGCGAACCATGGAGAATAACCTAGAAGTCGCAGGAGTTGATGTCAACGAGCAAGTACTATTTGCCACACACTATCTGGCAGGAGATGCAATAGCCTAGTGGAATAGCACCCGTGCTATGAACCACAGTCAAGTGATGACGTGGGAAGCTTTCAAGACCAAGTTTAGCCGCACCCATGTGCCGCAAGGTTTAGTCACTAGAATGAGGGATGAATTCAGAGAGCTGAAGCAAGGCAGGATGACGGTAGTTGAATAACATGACAAATTTCTATCCCTCGCAAGATATGCCCCTGATGAAATCAACACTGAAGCCAAGAAGAAGGAGAGATTCCTAAACGGACTGCATGATGAGATGCAGACTATTTTAGTCAACATCTGTTTTGATGACCTAGAAGAGCTAGTCAACTCTGCCATCCATATGGAAGGGAAGATAAACTAAGCCAATGACAACCGCAAGCGCAGAATGAGGCATCAGACTGGGTCCCACAATACCTAGAAGTATCGCCCCAACCCGTCTACAGGATATGCCCCAAGGAACAATAGACCCCCAATGTCTCGTCCAAGCTACCCCAATCGTAGAGGAGGAAACGTAAAGTCCGGAGGAAACCACAACAACAACCCCAGCAACTCCCACAATTTCAACCGTGCACCGCCCAAGCCCAACAAAAACAACAACAACAATAATACTGCCCCAAAGGACTAGAAGCAATGCCATACCTGTTGCAGCCAAAGACAAGTCCCGAATTACTTGCTTTGAGTGTGGAGTTAAGGGTCACTTCTCCAACGAGTGTCCCAAGAAGCTTGCAGCCACCACCAATGTGAATGCACCAGCTCAGCAACAATGCCGTGTTCAGCCCGGAAGAAGATTCACCCCAGGGAATTTGCTCAACCGCAACGGCCGTCTGTTCCACATGAATGCTGAAGAAGCCTAGGAAGCGCTAGATGTTGTGCTGGGTATGTTTTCTGTTAACTCAATTCTAGCAAGAGTGTTATTTGATTCTGGAGCATCGCACTCGTTTGTTACAGAAGAATTTGCATGTACTAGTAAGATTCAACCAACCAAATTGAAGCATGTCATGATAGTTCAAATACCTGGTTCAACCACGAAAGCTAGAAAAATTTGCAAGGTTGTACCTATCAGAATCCATGGGATAGATTTTTATGCCAACCTAATAGTATTTGGAACCAAAGGTTTGGAAGTAGTACTAGGAATTGATTGGATGTCGAAACATAAAGGATTGATCGACTATGCCAAGAAAGCCATAACCATGACCAGTAGCTCTCGAGTATCAGTAGAGCATGTATTTGAAACTTTGCCCCATCAATTCAAATGCAACAAGAGTCTAGCCCTACCCACCATATATGAAGTCAGAGTAGTCTGTGAATTCCCCAACGTATTCCCAGATGAATTGCCCGGTATGCCCCCGGATCCGGATATCAAGTTCATTATTGAATTAATTCCTGGAACTGGACCCATAGCTTAGATACCCTATAGCATGAACCCCTCTGAACTAGTGGAGCTGAAGAAACAACTGGATTCTATGCTGGCGAAAGGTTTGATTCAACCAAGCGCATCGCCATGGAGATCACCCATTTTGTTTGTTGATAAGAAGGATGGAGGTAACCGTTTGTGCACGGATTACCGGAAGCTGAATGACGTCACCATCAAGAACAAGTACCCACTGCCCAAGATTGAGGATCTGTTTGACCACTTGACTAGTGCTAGAGTGTTCTCTAAGATTGATCTTAGGACTGGTTATCATCAACTCAAGATTCGTGCAACAGATATTCCAAAGACCGCCTTTACCACCATATATGGATCGTATGAGTATAAGGTCATGTCTTTTGGATTAATCAATGCCCCCGCTTATTTCATGAATCTCATGAATAAGAGTTTTATGAACTTTCTGGATAAGTTTGTTGTGGTTTTTATCGATGATATTCTAATCTATTCCAAGTCAGAATAAGATCATGAGCAACATCTAAAAACCATCCTTGAAACCCTTAGAGAGCATCAGTTGTATGCTAAGTTTAGCAAATGTGAGTTCTGGCTGAAAGAAGTAGGATTCCTCAGACATATTGTGTCGGCAGGAGGAGTCACTATCAATCCCGCCAAGATCAAAGATGTGGAAGAATGGGAAGCCCCAAGCACTCAAACCCTAGTCTGTGCATTTCTCGGATTAGCGGGATATTACCGCAAGTTTGTTGAAGGATTTTCAAGCATCACCAGACCAATGACCCAATTGTTGAAGAAATATAAGAAGTTTGAATGGACAGACAAATGTGAAGCAAGTTTTCAAGAGCTCAAGAAAACATAGATTTCAGCCCCAATGTTGATTATGCCAGATATCAAGAAGCCTTTTATGTGTATTGTGATGCATCCAAGATTGTTCTCGGATGTGTGTTAATGCAAGAAGGCAAAGTCATAGCATATTTGTCGAGACAACTGAAGCAGCATGAGCAAAACTACCCTACCCATGACCTTGAACTAGCAACTCTAGTTTTAGCACTGAAGACATGACGTCATTACCTTATGGGTAACCGCTGTGAGATTTATTCAGATCACAAGAGCTTGAAGTATATTTTCACTCAGAAGGAGCTGAATATGAGGCAACGGAGATGGATAGAGTTAATCAAGGATTATGACCTTGACATTCACCATCACCCCGGCAAAGCCAATGTGGTAGCGGATGCTCTTAGCAGATTGCTGTGTAGATTAGACACCATGATCAAAGAAACCTAGCCAAGTTTGCATGAAGAGTTGGAGCAGTTTAGAATAGAGCTAGTTAGCAAAGGATTTTTAGCTAGCATTGAACTTCAACCCACTTTGATCATTCAGCTCAAGGAAGCCCAGAAGGGAAATGCAAGTATCGATGGAATCAAGCGTCGTATTGGTACAAGAAAGGTACCTGGATTCACCGAAGATGAAGAATGGGTTTTGTGGTACAAAGGACGTATCTGTGTGCCAGCAGATTCAGAGCTGAAGCAAGTTATCATGCAGGAAGCTCATGATACTCTTTATTCTATCCACCCCGGAGGAACAAAGATGTATCAGGATTTAAAGGAGCAATTTTGGTGACACAAGATGAAGAGAGAAATCGGAAGCTACATATCCAAGTGTGATATCTGTCAGAGAGTCAAGGCGGAACATTAGAGACCCGCAGGACTGTTGCAACCATTGCAGATTCCGGAATGGAAATGGGATTCTGTCGAAATGGACTCTATCACCGGTTTGCCTACTTCTAGTCGAGGAAATGACTCTATTTGGGTCATAGTTGATAGACTGTCCAAGGTATCCCATTTTATACATGTCAAGACAACCTACCAGAGTTATAAGCTAGCAGACCTATACATTGCTAGAATCGTCAGTTTGCATGGAACCCCAAGACCATAGTGTCGGATCGAGGAACCCAATTTACCTCAAGATTTTGGCAGAAAGTCCAAGAAGGATTGGGAACCAAGCTGAATTCCAGCACAACTTATCACCCGCAGACCGATGGACAGACTGATAGAGTCAACCAAATCTTAGAAGATATGTTGAGAGCCTGTGTGTTAGAGTATGGAACAAAATGGGAAGATTGTCTACCTTTCGCAGAATTCTCATACAACAACAGTAATCAAGCCAGTTTGCAAATGGCCCCATTTGAATTTCTGTATGGAAGAAAGTGCCGTACCCCTTTGAATTGGTCGCAAGTAGGAGAGAGCCAGATTTTTGGACCCAACATCCTATGAGTAGCCGAAGAGAAGGTTCACAAAGTCTGTGAGCACCTCAAGACCGCCCAATCCAGACAGAAGAGTTATGCTGACAAGAGACGTAGAGACCTGACTTTCAATGTCGGAGATTTTGTGTATCTCAAGGTGTCACCGTTGAAAGGAATGCAATGTTTTCAGCTGAAAGGAAAGTTAGCCCCTAGATATATTGGACCCTTCAAGATTCTGAATCGTCGAGGAGAAGTATCGTACCAACTGGAACTACCAGAGGAGATGTCCGCCATCCACTATGTGTTCCATATCTCGTTACTTTGCAAATGCCTAGAAGTGCCAGAGAAGACCGAAGTTTTCAAGAACATCGATCACCGAGCCATTGATATCAACAAGGATCTGATGTATTGCGAAGTGCCCATCCATATCTTGGAAGAAGCCTTCAGAACCACCAGGACCCAGAGTATCAAGTTTCTCAAGATCCATTGGAGCAACCATATCGAAGAAGAAGCTACCTAGGAGCAAGAAGACTACATTAGGACTGAGTTTCCAGATCTCTTTAGTTCCTAGTTTTTCTTAAATCTCAGGACAAGATTTTGTTTAAGGAGGGAAGGTTTGTAACATTCCAAAACTTTAATCAAGGTTATTAAATCCTAATCACCCAATTTAGGGTTAACAAAAACTTTTATTAATAAAATGTTTATGATTGCATGTGTGTTTGCTTTAGTGTAGAATTGTGTGAAAATGCCATGCTTGATTGTTCTAAATGTTTTGAAATGGTTTAAAGGTGAATGCCACATCATCTAGACCATTTGCAAACAAAATTCAAAGAGAAAGAAATCAAATAAGATTAAATAAGGCAAATGGTCATTTTGAACATTTTAATCCACTAGGCCACTTTAGGTGTTCCTAGAAGAAGATTTCAAACAGAAACTTTCTCAACTCTTTTCACCCCTTGCTAGATCAAGTAAAGATGTATCAAGGCCCACTTTACAAACTTACAAAAAACATCTTTCAAATCTATTTCATGGACATTTGAAAATTGAATCAAGTGTATGTATTAAGATCACACTTTTTCAAAAACACATCAAAAGAATTCACCTTGGCAATCGCAAGCAAACCTATTCTCTCAAGCTTAATACAAGACCACTCAAAAAATTTGAGACAAAAATTCAAATGTAAATTTCTTTCGGCCATTTTAACAAACACCTTAGCTACAAAAATTAACCACCTGCCAAACTCCACTATTTTGCACAGTAGTCCTCCACCCCCTCTGTCCCCTCTTCACTCCTCTGTTCCCTCTAAGTCGAACCAAGCCACAGACAGCCACCCCCCTTCACCGCTACACCAGTGGAGCGCCGCCCAAAATTGGTCACCACCGGTCGACCACATCCAAGCCGCAACAGACGACCTCGCGCATATCCAGGATGCCTAGGAGGACCGCCACAGTCTACCGCCTCTCACTGTCCCTTCCCCGAGCGCAGCCATGCCCTGGACCACCCTTAGCAGAGCCACGCCCAGAGCATCTACGCCATGCCGAGCACGCGCCAGAGCGTCGCGCCCGACCAGTGCGCACACTCTGCGCCTCGACCTCACCCCGCGCACACTGCTCCACCATGACCCCAACAGCCGCCCAGACATCCCCGTTCGCCGCCGCTTGACCTATAGCCACCATGCGCCGCGATGAACACCGCTCTGCCGTGCAGAGAACCGCCCTCTCCCGACCCAATGCAACCGCCCCATGCCCCTCCTTTAAGCCAGAGAGGACCGCCAGGATACTGCGCACCGTCCCCTACCTCCAGCCGCACCGCCAGCTGCCTGTAGCATCGCCACCGACGAGCCGCGCCCATGCCGCTCGGTTCCTTCGTCGAGCTATAAAAGGAGGCCCTCTCCACCCCATTTCTACACACCATCTCACTCCCCTCTCACCATTGATCCTCCCACACTATCCCCGTAGCAAGGTGAGCTTCCGTCCGCCAGAATTTTGCCGGAGCTTGCCGCTGCAGAGGAGAAGAGGCGACATCGATTGGAGCCACCTCAGGAGCCGCCGCGAACACGCCTCGAACCGCCGTCGTCTACCAGCTTGATCACCCCCATCGCCACATCTAGCTGGAGGCCAGGTGAGCCCCCACATACCCCCACCGTGCCGCGTTAGGGTTCCCTCTCGCCGGAGCTGTTCACCGGAGACGATGAACCACGACCGTAGATCTTGTTCTAATTGTAAGGCTAGGATTGAAACATACCGGTTTGCTTAGATAGAGTCACTGATGCATGGGACCCCCTGTCAGCAGCCCGCTGTGCCCGCGCAGTGCAGCTGGGCCGGCCCATTTCCTTTCCCGCCCTAGCCCACCGATTCAAATAATCTTTTTCTAATTTAGTTAAAACTAGATTCTGTCCACTTATTCAAAAATCAATTCAGAGAGATTTACTTAACCAAATTACATGATTCAAAGTTTGCTAGAAAGGTAACTAAATATCTATCCAAGCCCGTTGGATTTAAATCAATTGGAGTTAGAGATCACCATATAGCAAAATTAACAAGGCAAAGACTTTTCTGCATTCAAACAATTTTCAAAAATCAACCATAATAGCTTTTGAGTTGATTCCAACTCTCAAAAATCACATTTGATGATATCTATCTGAATATGTAAAAATATTTAGTTTTGCATGAAGTAACATTGGACTAGTACCAAAAGAATGCTATTAGGGAATTTCTAGTCACTTTAAATCTATTAAATAATAATCTTAAACTTTATAATATGTGACCAACACTTTAAATCACATTCCCATGTATTAGAATATGTGGTGATGACATGTGTCAACATGATCCCATATTTTAATTGGAGAATATTAAGTCCTAATTAAATTCAATGAGTAGAAATTACTTTTCTAAAATAAAATGAATAAAACTAGTTCTTTAAATCATGAGATGATTGTGATGATGCTAGATCATCAAGTGTGAACCTTAGTGTGCTATATAGCAATAGATAAGTATTGTTTGGTGATTGTGTACCCCGTATTCCTTTATAGACGATAGTACCGACCAACTCTACGAGGAGGAGGAGTTCTACCCCCAAAGAAGACGAGGAGAATTTCAATCACTGCACCAACCAAGGCAAGCCATCATTAACAATGCAAGCTAACACTTGCAAGCTTGATAAACTAAGCAAGATGCATTAGGCATGCTTTGGTTATACCATTTTGATTATACCAATCCCAAGTTTTACTTGCAAACTGCACTTTCTTTCTTTACCAAAGTTCTTTACTTTTAGTATAGATAGCATAAAGAGTGTAAACTTGGCCTATCTAGTTATACTTAGATGTAATTATATGGCATGAGATTGAACATTAGCACCCCTCTTTAGTGAACACTCTTAACCTTAGTGGCTAGTGCTAAGCATAAAACTTTATCACTTTAGATGGGACTACTTGGTGAAAATGCTTATGAAAACCTTGGAATGATGAGTCATTCTATTGAGATGTTTTGACATGTGTTGCGAAACACAAATGGTTTCTGATGGTGAAAATGTTGAGGCATGAGCCTTAGACCTTTTATAAAAACTGATGGTTGGGTTCGGATGTGATACCATTCCAATTTTACCGTACAACCACAATACCTGAATTGGGTAAGGCTTAGCCGGAAGTTTATATGCATTAGTATGGGTTCCCTCGTGGGAGAGGTTTGAGCTGAGGCTACCTCTTGATGATATCCACCTATGCAGTGCCTAGGATGGCAGATGGCCATGGCTGGGAGGCCAAGCTCATAGGAGAGGTGCTTGTACTAGAGTTTGTAAAGGAAATGTTATGATTGATTATCCGCATACTAAGTATGATTGATTCAAGGTTATCCCTGACGGATGTATCGAATTTTGTGGTGAAAGTGTACTACCTCTATAGAGTGTCAAACTATTCGAATAGCCGCATCCCCGCGGTCATGGACAGTTGGGGTGGCCATACTATTCTGTTGTTAGATGTTTTCAAAATGACTTGTGAAATGATTTGTGACTTGACTTGACCACAACAGGGGTGTGAACATGAAAATTAGTTTCCCACTTAAGTGATTTAGAACATTAAATTAGTTTTCTTTACTTCTGAACTCAGCTTAAGATAAATCTAGCTTTTGCAAATAAACTTGGAGCTTAGTATTCCTACTAGAACTACCTTACTTGTTGAAAAAAATGATAGTTTGCGAGTACTTAAAGAGTACTCATGGCTTTGTCCCTGGCTATTCCCGTGGCCAGACTATGAGGAGGACTATCCGGAAGAAGGACAGCAGGACGGCTACGACAACTAGGATCATCTCCCATCGTCAGCATTGCCTATGACACTGAAGAAGGAGCCCACCGCTACGCTTATTATTCCGCTGCTTGTTTGTATTAAGACTGGATCATGAGATCCTTTATTTGTGTAAGACCTTATTATGGTTTGTAATGGATGATGTAATGTGATATCCAATCTTTTATGTCTCGCAAAAATGGTAATCCTGGGATTGCGATCTATGGCATAACAGGCATCTAGGATTAAAAATCCGGGTGTTGACAATGGACAAGATTGCTAGATGGCCAAAATCACGTGGTCCCTACTCCCTCATGCCCCTCCATTTCAAACACTGTGAAATTTCTCACGCCCCTGTACTTCAAACAATACTAATTAATAGTATTTTCCTCTCCTGTCGGTACTAGTACCAATATATTTCAAAGAATGATTCTTCCCCACACACATAAAGCAAAATCCTCAAAAAAACCTAGCCCTGCTCACACTCTCTTGCCTCTTCGACCACCGCCTGCTACGGCTGGAACCTCCCGCGGCAATTCTCCGACTATCTTTGCCCGTCGGAACTCGACACCATGCACTCCTCACCCACCAGTATACTGGAGCTGCATCAGATGCGGTCTCATCCAATGCAGTATTACCGCTTCACCGACGTCCAGCGTACCCGATCCAGGTCACCGAGTCTATCGTCCACCACACATGTCTTCCTTCCCCCACTTTCTCGTCCACTGTGCCAGATCTGTCAATGACTGCCCAAGATCTGCTTCAACACCGCCGGCATCCACCTCAACCGTCCGTACAGGTGTTGCCATGTAGTGCATCGATTCTGCCTCAGCGACGCTCTCATCCACTGCGCGCAAGTTGGCATCGAGCGCCCAAGATCTGCTTCAACCTACGCAAATAGTCGGTGCAACCACAACACCCTCGGTGACATGGATGTCACCCATGCGGGTATGGATGATGCTTATAAGCCTATCTAACCATGGTAACCAAATCTCCAACTCTTTTGTGTTTTGACGGTAGTACATCACTTTTGTAATCGTGCTACACACCAAGTCAATGTGCGTGCCTGTTCTTCGTGATACATACTAGGTCACTATACATGTTGGTTTGCATTCGCTGCTCTACAAATTTGAATGGCATGCACATGTTCTTAGATACTTTGTACAATAGTAATTGCTTGCTATCGTGTAATTCTTGCAAAATCTAAAGTCAGTGGAAAATATTAGTGTAGATTCCCTGCTCTATAGTTACTGTTGCCATATGGTTCATCCTGAGATAAGTTCCTATTATTATTTCCTCCTTGGAACCGTTCTGCTATCCTATCGTACCCATTTAAAGTCTTCATACTAATTCGATTATAATTTTGTTGTTTCCATCTGGTTCTTCAAAAGCTGCAACACTAACTATTTTCTTTTTCTTACATAGAGCTCAAAATGGAACAATGAACATGTTGGTTTGCATAGCCTCTTCTACAGGTTCACAAATAACACCATTATTTCCTTATCTGGTGCTGGTTCGTCCTAAGCAATGGTATAACTGTCCTCTACTATGTAATCCACTCGTGGTTTGTATTCCTGCTCTATAAGTTCTCTTATGATGCCATTATAATTTCTATCTGGTTGATTTTTAGCTATGACAGTAACTGCATGCCATTGTGTAGCTCACCACAAATTCTGAGTCACCCAACGTCTCTTACATTCTAGGATATATGACTGCTTCCATATGTATTTGCTGAAGTGACCTAGCTAGTTTGTATTTGCTAAAATTCTAAGAAACAATTTGTTTGATTGCTCAATTCATTTGTAGGCACACATGTGTAATGCATGCTTGTACTATTCTATAGGTACACAAGCGACGCCATTATATTCCATATCTGGTTATGGTTCGTCCTAAGCAACAACATAACTATCCTCTACTATATAGTTCACTCGTGGTTTGGATTCTTGCTCTACAAGTTCTTGTATGATGTCGTTATATTTTCTATCTGGTTGATTATTAGCTATGACAGTAACTGCATGCCATTGTCTAGATCACTGTAAATTCTGAGTCACCCAATGTATCTTGTGTTACAGGATATACAACTACTTCCATATATGAAGTATATTTGTTGAAATGACCTGGTTAGCTTATATTTGTTGAAATTCTAAGACACACACATTGTTTGATTGCTCATTTCACAGTAGGCACACTTGTTTAATGCTTGCTTGTTCTGTTTGTTTAACGTGATGGTCAATAATTGAACCATTGACCAGTAATAACTCTAGTTCTTAGATCCTATCGTATCAATTAAATGAGTAGTTCATGATAAAAGACCAACTTTAGAAGGATGGAAGACAATTTTCTATCAAGAGATGAGATGGTTACAATTCAGAATCAAAAGAAAATACCAGGAGAAATTCAATACCTCGCTGAGCCAACATCTAGACCAGAGATAGAGTAGATTACTACCCTCTTTGAGGTGGATCCTTTTAATTTTCTTGATCTTTGTTAGATCAGTAGACTCATTTGTAATATCTTTGTAACATATCCATACCTTTATAATAGAAAAAAATTGCAGTGGGGACTTTCCCTACTGTTTCACCTAAAAAAGTTAAATGAGTAGTTTTCCTTGTTTGGTGTATTAACTAGTTATTACTTGGTTTCAGACTTCAACTATTGCTATCGCCACCAAAGAGGGAGTTGCTAGATCATGTCTCAAGGTGGTTTTCCAATGTAGCTATCATACTCAAAAGGGAGATGCAAGTGATAGATCGAGAAAGCAAATTGAGGACTCTGTTATCAACTCGATTGTCAACTGAAATGCTGAATTTTCTTTCCCTTGAGTTGATAATATGTAATAATTTGAAGGAGTTTGCAGCTGATGTAATATTTAGATAACTCGCATAGGCCATGTAGGCATTTAGTTGACGTAGTCCACACATGGCGGTAGGAGGTACCATAACTGCACCAGCCATGTCGATTAGGGAACAATATCGGGCTTTGTTATTGGCCTATCTTGTATTGGGCAGACGATGAACAGTAAAAGATGCTCACCAATTATACACCTTTTATGATATTGGCATGGGCTTTAGAAAGGCTGAAACTATAAAAGACCGTAAACGTACGTAATGGACAAACCAACAGGCGAGAACTAGCAACAATAACATGTCAGAACAATAATAGGCCATAACAGTAACATGTCAGAACAGTCACAGGCTAGAACAGTAATAGGCCAAAACAGTAATATGCCAGAACAGTAACAAGCCAAAATAGCAGCAGTCCAGAATAGCAACAGTCCTGAATTGTAACAGGCTAGAAGAGTACTAGACTAGAACAGTAAAAGGCCTGAATAGTAATGAGTCGGAACAGTAACCGACCAAAAAAATACTAGGCAATAACAATAACATGCCAAAAAAATTACCAGGCCAAAACAGTACTAGACCAGAATAGTAATAAGCGGCTTGTGGGCCTGAATTGTTGATGGCCAAAACAACAAAAGGCCAGAACAGTAACGGACCTTCTCTAAAAGGGTCCATTAGTAGGTGGCCCACCATGGGCTATAAGAATAGTGACCGACCACAGGCCTTAACAGTATCAGACCGACTTGACGCAAGCCGCTAATGGGTCGCACGGTATTCAACCAATGTGGCCCTTCTGTTGGGCTAACTTGGGCCTCATGAAGTCCAAAATAGTATCGGGCCTGATAGTATGGGCCACGGTAGAATGTAGTACTGGGCCCATTTAAAACATTGCAAGATGAAACAGTAGCGGGTCGACTTCTTATTAGACTCTCATAATGGGCCGACCCACTTAAGAATTGGAAGACCTTGGCTGGGCCTGGCTTCTACCATGGTTTATGTGACCGTTAACAGCGGTAACTGGGTGTTAACGGTGTTTGCGACGTGATAGTTTGCATGACGTCAGCAGTCAACACGACTAGCGAACATGTCTACGATGGAAGAAGTTTTTGTGGCTGAAAGGTGCGATCCGCCATGGTCAGAAAAAAATCGTGGTAGATTCATTTGTGACGGGAATTTTACCATGAAGGCCATCCGTCTTAGAAGACTTTTAAACCACGAAAAACAGGCCTTCAACCACAAAAATCATCTATTGTAAAAGCCAATTTTTCTTGTGGTGATTTTTACCAGTTGATTTTTATTGAAGTGGATCTACTTGGGATTTTGAAGTGAAAACAGAGATACAAGGGCCAGGATGGCCCAAGTGGTGCAGGCCAACCCCTGGCCACGCCACCTAGGTCATCTAGGGCCTCGAGTGTCCGCAGTCATTCGTCTTCCTCTCAGACTCCGAGTCTCGACCTAAAAATGCCTATAAATACAGCCACCAAGGCGTTCGCAAAAAAGGGAGCTAGTGAAACATAGCAACCAAGAAACAGAACCAGCGAATATTAGAGAGGGAACACCACCGGAACCAATCTTCGGTTGCATCTCCACCCTCTCAAACATATTCACCAGCGCCTCCATGATGAGAAGGGAGTATTCCACCCCCGAACTACGGGTTTATGGGAGTACCTTGATCTACATCTATATCTTGTTCTATGCTTATATTAGATCCATGTGAGTTGCATAATATGTTCATGGACATCTATGTGTAATTTCTATGTGGTGGACCTTGATCGTATGATATGATATTTGAGATTGCAATTCATATTCTGAATTTGATGTATGAGTAGATACATACTACTATCATGTTCTTAATTACTTGTGTTGATCATACTTGTATGCGAGAGAGTGTGCGGGATAATATGTGCATTAGATGGAGTAACATGGTAGTGGTGATTGGGTAGTGACAACAAATCTAAAATCCACTATGGTTATTTACCTTTGTTTTGTTACCTCACTAGGGAGAAAGTATATGCATGTGCTACAACCATCTAGTGGCAACAATAGATGATTATTGTTTGTTCAAGGTAGCATATTTGATATCTAAACATCATGTCAAAGTGCCTAAAGCTATACTCTTGTAATTAAATCAAGATAGCATGGAGTTTTCCCTTTCGAGAGGAGTATAAGTGAGATGTGTTGCATCATCTTTAAATTAGTATGTGATAACCATATGAATGAGAATCAAACACTCTATAAATTTCCAATGACATATATATCATTACGTAAGTCATTTTATGTCCACCATAATCTTTGAGGTAGTAGGCAAGTGAAACTATGAACCCTGGTCTGTTTTTAATCATAAGAAATACCATTTACTCAATTTTTTGCCTTAATTAGATTCGAAAATACAAAAATATTTATTTCTTCCAAATCATACCAAAAACATCTTCCCTATCATTTTTTTACTTTCCTTGTTTATGTTAGATTGCTTTCCATAATTAGATTTACTTTCCTTATTTGTTTTAACTTTCCTAGTTTAATTAATTTTAGTTTTACACTAAACGTTGTGCTTGACAACCACACGGTTGAGTTGGGGACATAAGGCATTCGTTATTGCTTGAAGAGGATAAGGAGAAGAACTACTAGTAGATCCCCGAGAGTTTGATATAAACCCCGAGTCACCCTTGTGGGAAAATATGCTTGCTATGTCACTCTGCACTTGGAGTCCCAACAAGTTGGCATACACATAGATTGGTGTCATTATTTTGTTGATGATATGTGAGGTCGGAGTTGTTGAGAGAACAACGATGATGGATAAACTGATGGAAATATTCCCTAGAGGCAATAATAAGTTGTATTATTTTATATTTCCTATTCATGATTAAGTTTATTATTCCGTTCTAGAATTGTATTGGTTTCAGATAATGAGTATTTGGAGGAAACCCCTAATACATGTATGAAATTATAAACACCAATAAGACATACCTGGTCTTGCCTCTTAGACTAGTTCATGTATTAACGATAGTCCCAGTTTCCTGACTATGGGCAAAATGCCAATGTGTTGTGGAGTTTCCAATGATATATGAGATCGGAGTTGTTGGGGGAACAACGACGATGGATAGACCCAACATGATATGTCGTGAAACACATTGTCAATATTTTTTATCGGTAGTTTTTCATAACAATGTACTATATTTACTAAAGATCGTTTACATGTGAACTTGGGTACAATATAGACATGGCAGGATTCTTGAAACGTTGCTCCGAAGATAGGTAATCATAAATTCGGTCCTTGCTCTTACCGGATGGTACGCTAGTAATTCACATGGTGTGCTTGCAGGAATTGCTACTCCTGACGCTGGGGAGATACACTCTAGACCCACTCATGTGCTATGATGTTCCTCATCGTCTGGTCGGACGCATGATCAAGTTGTTGCTCACATGAACATTGATTGTACGATATGAGTAAAGAGTACATGCCTGGTAAAGAGAATAATCTATTGTTTCATCTCATGGAATTTAAAGTATCAATGAAGCATTGTGATATGTATCGATCTAATACTACGGTTCACACGATAAAGATCTTCGTGTTATTTGTGGGGATTACTACATGTATCAAGATGCTAATAGTACTCCTTGTTACAGAAGGAGTTCTAGACATGTCCGTAAATATCCGAACCCACGGGGTCACACACTTAAGATTTCAATAGCATTTAGAATGTGAGTGTGAATGAAGATTTAGTATAGAAGTAATTCCGAAGGTGTTCTGAGTGTCTTAGAATATATCAAAGTTGTCCGGAATATTACCGAGAGTGTTCAAAATAAGTTTTGAGAATTACTGAGATGAGATAAGGGTTCCGAGAGTGTTTTAGATGGTCTTGCAAAGGTTCCGAGAGGTCCCGAATAATCTCAGAAGTGTCCGAAATGGTCCCGAGAGTGTCTAGGATGGTTCCGGGCATATATGGAACGTTTTCGGAGGAGCGGAAGGTTAAGAAGGTTAAGAAAGGTACCGGGTGATCCGGATCATCTTAGGATGAACGGAAGGTTCCATATTAGTTCAGCCATGTTGCCCCAGTAGGCAAGGAAAGTTTCCCTACCCAAATTCGGATTGGTTAAGGGAGGCTCTTTTCTAGTAGGCTTCGGTTGACCTAAACCTACCGGAACTCGTCCAAACTTTGGGGCTCGATACTGAAAGTCCCAAGGGGTTTTGGAGACGTATAAAAGGATACCAAAGGGAATTCCAAGAAGGTTAGAAGGCGTTGCCTTGCCTCCCTCCAAGTGGTAGCTCAAGGAAATATGCCCTGAGAGGCAATAATAAAGTTGTTATTATGTATTCCTTATATATGATAGATGTTTATTTTGCATGCTAGAATTGTATTGATTGGAAACATCAATACATGTGTGTTTAATAAACAAAAAGGGTTCCTAGTTATGCCTCTCTTATAGACTAGCTTGTTGATTAACAATATGATCAAGGTTTCCTAATCATGGACATTGGAATTGTTAATAACAAGGTCACAACATTGGTGGAATGATGTAATGAACATTCATCCGAAGTATAGCATTACGATCAAGTCATTATGTTTATATTGCTATAACATCATACGAAGTAATCTTTATCCTTAGACCATGAGATCATGTTAATTGCTAACACCGGAAGAGTATCTTGATAACATCAAACGTCACCCCGTAACAGGGTGACTATAAAGATGGGTTCAGTGCTATGAAGGTGTTACGTTGAGGCTCATGGATCAAGAGTGTAATTTGTCAATCCCGATGACGGATAGATATACTCTGGGCCCTCTCGGTGATATCACATTGAGATAGCTTGCAAGCAAGCGATGTGATCACTAGAATGTTATATCACGGGAACAAGAAAAGATTGCATGTCGGTAACGAGATCAAACTCGCTATTCGGATACCGATGATCGAATCTTGGACATGCATTATATCATGAGACAAAGGGATTAAATTACAAGCGTTAAAAGGTTCTCACGATCACAGAAGTCATCGTTGAATATGCAGGAGTCAGTATGGATCTCCAGGTCCCGCTTATGACTATTGATCTGAGACGAGTCTCATTCATGTCTGCATTATTTGCGAACCATAGGGTGACACACTTAAGAGTTACCGGACACCATTTTGGAGCACATATGTTTCAGATGAAAGAATTGCAAAGCGCAGGAATTGTTTCGGTAGAAACCGAAAATTGTTTCGGGTGAAATTGCAGAAAGTGGTTCTACATGTGATATTGAAATATTGCAAGGGGTTATATGTGAATGTTTGTTAATTAAAGTAATTAAGAAAATTCTGAATAAATTTAATAAAAGAGTTTTATTAAATGAGAGAGCATTAAACTTGGAGAATTTTAATGCATTTAAAGTGGGGACTTTAAAAGGGCATGTGAAGAGGCATTTTAATGTGGAGGGGTTACCACCACATGAATGGGGGAAGTGAGGGGTCACCCCCCCATGCGCCGGCCATGGAGAGGAGGGGTACCCCCTCCTCCTATAAAAGGCCACCCTCTCCCTCCTTCTTCCTCACACCTCCTTGTGAAGGATCTCTCTCCCCCTCTAGAATTATTCGGCCATGGTCTCGGATTAGCGAGATACATGTTCCCGGTGGCATTTCATCTGGAAGGAGTTGCTGCTTCCGCTCGATCGCTGCAGCGAGGAGGTGGAGGTTGTCCGGTGGCTTGAACATGTGTGCGAGTACGGATGCGCTGCTGAGTTGCGGTGCTCGGACTTCCTCACGATCTTGAGATCGGCAAGTGTACGACTACATCAACCACGAGTTCCTACTCGTTAACAAAACTCGTTGTCTTCGAGGGTAAGTTCTCGTTGGATGTATGTCCACCCGTTATTTTGTACCTAGTAGATAGATCTTGGCGTGTAGTTCTCATCGTAGGAAATTTTTTGTTTTCTATGCTACGCACCCAACAGTAGCACCCGCCGCCCTCCAAACCCTAGCGCGTCTCTGCCGCCCACACGCTATCGTCGCCCGTGCACCATGCCACCATCCCGCGTTGGCGCTTCCTATCTCTATATCCACTCCTACATGGTGATGATATATACCCTATGGTGGATAGGACCTAGGTTATACTTATTCTTATACGATGCCGGAGCGTTGTCTGAGTTCTACCTATGTTTAGATGCAATCTAGATGGGACTATGGAAGCGCTACCGGATCTTCATCGACACATTCCTACTTCGACTGTGTGCTTGATCACACCTCGACGTGGTGCCTCTGATCTTGTACATGTGGATACCGGTGTAGGTGCTACACTTGTAGCACTTGATCATGTGGATCATCACAAAGGAGAAACTTCTCGCGGCTAATCGACTAGCGGCAGGAATCGATGCACCAACTACTTCTACAACAACGTCTTTATAGGTGCATGTTGATGGAAGAGATATGTTGGATAATACATCTCCTCACTAATCACTAAGGCTTGTTGTGGGGGATCGACGCTCGTTCAACTTCTTCATTGACAACTTCCTCTAGTTCGATCTTCCGGGGTATGATCTGTTCCCTCCCCCCTTGCATATGATGCTGGTTATGCGCTAGATTTTGTTTTGTTTTGTGTAGCGCGTTCCCTAACAGGGGTATCATAGCGGTCTATGCATAGGCACAGGTGCGGATAGAAGAATAGCCTAATTCCGGCATTACTGATCTTGTTTTTGCAACCAAATTGTCACAATTTTTATCTTGTAGTATTGCATGATTAGCGGCCCGAGCCAACTTCATGATCTTCGGATCGTGGCCGGTTTATGAAGTGTACTTCGGGTGCACTAAACAACTTTGTTGGGTGTCGGTTTTTCCAAGTCCAGAAATATATTTTGCACATTTGCCTTTTGTGGATTTGGTGAAGTCTGCACGGGGGTCACGCGTATAGACGAATTTCGGTGAATCTATTGTACTATTTATAGTGGAATGGGGAAGGGAAAAAATTGAATCATGATGCTTACTTACCACACACATAAAAGAACGGTCTTGTACGTAACCATAGAGCCCCGTAATCTAGCAAACTGTGTTAGAGGCGTCTAACTTGTTTTTGCAGAGGAGTGATGTGGTATGGCTGAAGTTTGCAATGTGATGTATGCGATGTGTTATTTTGTAATATCGTTGGGCATGAGTGGCTAGAGCCGCGATGATTGTCATATTATTATTGTAATAGCCATAGTTGTTTTTACTTTATTAGCTAGAGTAGTTATAAAAGCAATGACATGGTGATTATGATCAAGCAATGATGAACCTCGATGCTATGCCCAAGGCGCGTGCATGAGTACATGACGCCGGAAGACATTGATGATGAAGATCGTTGCCATGAAGTGCTATACAATATCACTATGAATTGCATGCGATGTTAATCCTTTTATGCATTTTATTTGTTGCGTGGTAGTTGTAATAAATAGGATGATCTCTCACTAAAATTATCAAGTTAATATGTTCCCCCTTGGTTAGACTCCACATAACATGGGCTTCGAACTGGTGAGGGCCATGTAACATGGGCGCACCTAGCGATGTTCATAATATGGGTGAAAAAATATCGCTCTGCTAGTATACTAAGGTTCACTTGACATACTACCTAGAACTTCTAGGGTATGAACACAAGAATTGAAAGATTAACAAGAATCATATGGTGATGTGGTTGGTATGAGTACCTACTAGTCTTTGATCCCTAGCATGCGATGTAACATTGGTGTCGGGAAAGCAAGACATGGATCTTGAATCACTATGAATCAATTATGAGGGATATTGATCTTAGTGCGAGCTGCATAACAATTAGATGTTAATTTGAGTAGCTCATTAAATCATGAACCATTAATCTATGAATTTTCATAGTTCATAGTAGCTATTGGCATTCATTATCTACCTTACACTTATCTTGTTAATTGAGATATAAATACTTTAGATATCTGGTAATTGCTTTACGAGTTGGTACGATAATGTTAAAGTGACAATTAAAGATTGAGTCCTATTACAAACTTTTGGTAAACTCTCCCGTTCTCGATGTGATTTAATAAGTTATATTAATTCAAGAGCAATGACTACAATTTAGTGTTGAGTGTCATACTTTCCTTCATGGATCTTGCTCTTCAAAAGATAGTTTTGAGAATTGAAATGTTCTAGGAGCTGAAATGATTATTTCAAAAACAAGCAAGGACTGAAATATATTTGATATATAAAACCTTGTTTGATTGCAAGATGATTGAGAATTATTCAGTGCGACAACATGTGCTCATATTGTATGAGTGTATGAGAAGATTCAAGATGCTAGGTGCCTTGATCACCTAGACACACTGATCTTATTGTTGTATCCCTTCTTCGGGCTATAGTAGCTTCATCATGAAGTATTCATGATAAGATGGATAAGAGTATGGGTAATTGTTTGCTATACTTGAATATTCTAAGATTAGAATCATGAAGAATGTTAATCATAAGATGATAGTGACATCAACTTCAAAAGTGTCAATACAAGGGTGCTAGTACATGACTAACACACCTAGGATCATATGCTAGTGAAGCTAGCACCAATAATGATATTGAGTGTTTCTTCTACAAAGATAGGAAAAACCGTAAGGAAAATTGCAAAAATTGTATGGTAGAAAAGTAAGTCTAGAAAGATCCATCTTAGGAGTATATGGAATATACACAAGTTATAGATGTATTATTTGCTAGTGGACGATGTAATTCTTGGGTATTGGATACCGGATTGGTTGGTATGAAGTTTCATATAAAGAAACGTAATGCAAGAACTACAGTAGACTAAATAACTAGCAAAGGGATGTGGTGATGATGCACGCCGGGAACAAAATAAAGTGTTATTGTGTTTGTCGTCAGCATCTTACCTAGCCTATGAGATTTATTATAAGAACTTAGTAATTGTTGCATAATTACAGATTTATGAGAACAATGGTTGTTCAACTTAAAGTTGTGATCCATGGTGGATGTATTATTTATTAGAAATCTTGATGGTGATACGCACATCATAACACTGACGCTAAACGTCCAAGACAATGATTGAAATTTCACTTAATTGTGATGCCACCATGTAGGTCATATTAGAAAGAAACACATTAAGAAAATCCATGGTGATGTAATTTTGGAGTCATTTTACTTTGAATCAATTGACACTTGTGAGGCTTATCTAAAATACCAAAACTCTAATCACAGGACAATATTGAATAGACAGTTAACTTGTTGGAGATCATACATGTTGATGTGTGTAGTCCATTATGTGTAGCCGCGCGTGGTGGATTCTTCAACTTCATATACTTTCACCAATGATTCGAGCGGATACATATGGGTATATCTATTTGATACATTTTAAAATGTTCAAAGTGTTTTGACATGATGTAGAAAATCATCATAACAAGAAAATCAAGAATCTATGATTGGATCATAGAGGGAAATATTTGAGTTACAAGTTTAGCAAGCATCTAAGAGTTGCAGAATTGTTCCACAACTTGTACCTCCCAAAACACCACAAGAGTGTGCAGTGTTTGCGAGATGTAATCGACCATTGTTGTACATGGTTGGATCTATGATGAAATTAATAAAACTGATGTTATATTTTTGTAGATTATGCTTTAGAGACTACCACTTTTACACTAAATAGCACGCCATCATTTTCCACTAAAAAGGCACCATATGAGGTTTGGCATGGGAAGAAATCCAAGTTATGTTTTCTTAAAAAAAATTGGTATGCTAGGCATATAGTATGAATTGTTTAAAAACCAAAATTGGATGAGTGTGTCTTTGTAGGTTATACTAGGATATCATCTGGGAATTCCTTCTACCATAAAACTAAAGGCAAAAGTGTTTGTCGCCGAGTATAGCATATCTCTCGAGAAGGAGTTTCTCACAAAAAAATTAAGTGGGAGGACAATTGAACTTGATGAGGTTATTCAAACCTGAGCAATATGAGAAAAGTAGCACAACACCAGAAAGCGTTCCAGAGATAGCTATGGTGTCTGAGGCACCCACACCTACAAAATGTTGTAGTCCTAGAAATCAAAGTTCCTATTGAACCAAGTAGGTTGGGTAAAGTTCATACTCAAATATGTCGATTGACAACAAAGTATTATTGTTGGACAATGACAAACTGGCTACATACAAAGAAGCAATGATGGGTCCTGACTCCGTTAAATGGCTATATGCTATAAAATCCAGGATAGTATCCATCAACGAAAATTAAGTTTTAAACTTAGTAGACCCTCTAGAAGGCATAGTGCCTATCGATCGTTAATGGATATATAAAGAAACATACGTGAATGTTTACATCCATAGAAGATAGACTTGTCGAGAAGGAGTTTACAACAAAGTTCAAGGAGTTGACTATCATAATATTGGATATGTCGTAGCGATGCTTAAGTCTTTTGGGATTATTCTAGTAAGCACTACATATTCTGAAAATATGGTAGTTGAATAAAAAACAAAGTTCCTTTCAAGGAGTGTTAACCTAGGAAGTGTATTGACATGACCCAAGGGTGTTGTTAGTTCAAAGGATGCTATAAATGGGTGCAAACTTCAATGGTATAAGTTAGCATCACGGAGTTGGAATCTTCACTTTGATAAAATTGAAAGAGTTTAGTTTCATTAGGAACGATGAAGATGCATGTATGTTTACAAAAATTAAGTGGGAGCGCTAAGACATATCTCTAATACTTTATGTGGATGACATACCGCTGATTGCAAATGATGTAACTTTTCTTAGCACAAGTAAGATTTCACTAAAATTAAAATTTTGTGTGAAAGTCTTTGGAAAAACTGGAATATTGGGCATCAATATCTATATGGATAGATTGAGGCGCCTAATATAGTTATGCCAAAGTACATAGATGAAATATTTATTTGCTTCAATATGGAAACAACAAGAAAGAGTTCTTGCCGCATCGAAGAGGTTGAAGCAAGAATCAAGTGTTATGACACTTGGTGAGTTAAACCACATGTATGATTTTATCAATAATGTAAACCATGATATGTACACAACCAGATATGTCCCATGCTATAAGTGTTATGAGCATATACCAGAGTGATGTATATGATGATCATTGGACAAAAGTATGAGTATTCTTATGTGCTTCAGAAGAACTAAGAATATATTTTGTATGTGAAAGTGACAAACGTTTTAGTGTAATGTGTTACATCAATACTACTTTTGTCACATATACACACAATTTTATCTCAATTAGGCTGTGTGTTTTATAGAAGGTGGCGCGGTGGGCTAGAAGTAAATTCCATGTCAGATTTGGATTAGTTCCAAAATTAAACACTATGACAGATACTACTACGAAAGGCTGAGTATATCATTGTCATGACAACGGCAATGATGACTCAAGAACTTCATCCTTGAACTTGGTGTAGTTCTGAGCATGCTAGTACTTCGAAGATCTACTGTGTGATAATAGAAGCAGCATAGTTTCGGCCAAGGAGCTTAGGTCCAACTTGTTGACCAAATACATACAATACCATCTTATTTAACATGAGTGACGTGTGATGACACAAAGACATGCAAATACACATAGACCTAAACTTGTTAGATTCTCTAAAGAAGTTTAGCACATGCAAGGCATGACAGACACCGGTATGCCATGGGAGTTGAGTGCTGAGATATTGACTAGATTATTGACTCTAGTGCAAGAAGGAGACTGATGGAAATATGACTTAGATGCAATAATAACTTGTATTATTATATATTTCTTGTTCATGATTAAGTTTATTATTCCGTGCTATAATTGTATTGGTTCCGGATAATGAGTATTTGGAGGAAAACCCTAATACATGTGTGGAATTATAAACACCAATAATACATTCCTGGTCTTGCCTCTCAGACTAGTTCATGTATCAACAATACTCCCGGTTTCCTGACTATGGGCAAAACGACAATGTGTTGTGGAGTTGCCAATGATATATGAGATCAGAGTTATTGGGGGAACAACGATGATGGATAGACCCAACATGATATACCGTGAAACTCATCGTCAATATTTGTTTTCGGTAGTTTCTCCTAAATAACGTATTGCCTTTATTAAACATTGTTAGATCATGAGACACATGTGAACTTGGGTACAATATGGACATGATTGAATTCTTCAAACATTGCTCTGAACAGGAGTAATCATAAAGTCGGTCCTTGCTCTTACCGGATGGTACGCCAATAATTGATATGGTGTGCTTGTAAGAATTTCTATGTCTGGCGATGGGGAGATACACTCTAGACCCACTGATGTGCTATGATGTTCGTCATCATCTGGCCAAACACGTGATTAAGTTGTTGGTCACATGAACATCGATAGTACGGTACGAGTAAAGAGTACATGCCAGTTAACGAGTGAAAGATCACGGATGTCTCCTAGAGGGGGGGTGAATAGGTGGTTTAAAACTTTTACGAGATGGGTTTAACAATGGCGGAATAAAACTAATGTTAAGCACAAAGCCTAGATATACTAAGGTTCACCTATGTGCACCAACAACTTATGCTAAGAAAGACAAGCAACAATGTGATAGCAATAAAGAATACTTCAAGCACGAAGGCTATCAAAAAGTAAAGTGCATAAGTAAAGAGCTCGGGTATAGAGATAACCGAGACACGCGGGGACGGCGATATTTTACCAAATTCCTGCCAACAAGGGAGTACGTCTCATTGGAGGGGTGGGCGGTACTAAGACTACCAACGCCACAAAGGCCTCACCCTATTCTCTCGAGCACCCACCACGCGGTAATCACCCATTCCACTATGGGAAACTTGAGGGTGGTCACCAAACTCATACAAGATTGGGGCTATCTCCACAACTTAATTGGAGGCTCCCAATAATTGCCACCAAGGCCTCAATCTTGGGGAGACCTTCACAACTTAATTGAAGGCCCCAAGAACACGCCACAAAGGGCACACAATCGTCTAGGGTCCCAAGTACCCAAGAGGGACAAGCTTCTTGAATATCACCAACAAAATACTTCGGGGAGAACACAAACGGATGCACCTAATGCAAATGGAAAGAACACCACTATGCTCCAATACTTCACTCTCAAATTCCAACAAGGCTACTAAAGCACTTGGGGGAATAAGAGAGGAAGAATAAAAGGGAGAACACAAAATCCCCCAATATCTAGATCCCAAAAGTCCACTCACAAAGAGATGATTTGGTTTGGTCAAAATGTGGATCTAGATCTCCTCTACCTACCTCTCAAATATGGGTAGGAATCATTGGAGGGGAGAGGAAGAAATCAAGCACAAGAGAGAAGAGCAAATGAGGCAAAGGCTTGAAGAAAATAGAGAAAGAAGAGCCACTAAAAAATAAAGGGAGAAAGATAGTTAAAGGAGGGATTGTTTTCTACACGTTGGGGAAAATGCGACCTGGGCTGGTCGGTAGTACTGGATTGGGCCATTACTACCGGACCCAACCAGCAGCTAGCGGTCAACACGGGCGCACAGCAGCGCGTGAGCTAGGGAGAGGATCGCGAGTGCTCCCAGCGACAAGGGGATCGGGGGCGTGCAGGGGATCGGGGGAACATCGAGCGGAGAACGTGCGCGCGAGCGAGCGTGCTTGCATGGGAGAGGGCTGGCGTGGCGAGGCGGCCCAGCAAGCGGTGGCGGGATGCAGAGCGAGCAGCTAGGCAGCACGGCAGCTGGGCCGACCTGGTAGTACTGGCCCGCCCGGGTGATAATACCGCATTGGATCGATGCTACCGATTGGCGCAACCGAGCCAGGAAGAGAAGAATGCAGCACGCGCATGGGAAACTGGTAGTACCCTAGTGATACTACCGCTTGGCCCAAAAACGAAAAGGATTTTTCTTTTTCTTTTTAAAACAAATAAAGGCAAATATTCAAACTACGACAACTTGAGCTAGGAAACTCCGATTGACTCAAAACCAATTTTGTTGGAAAGAGGACAACAAGAGCTACCCAACAAGTGAGAATGTATCAAGTATTATAATGTGAGATACCTCAGTCGGTGAGTATCTGAAAAACCTCAAAGAACAAAATCACAACAAGATATAAAAGGGAGATCCGATTTTCATGAAAAAGAGCTTGTTATGAAGATTACCACAAGCTCTATATCCTCACATGAATAATACCAACAAACAACCAAGACAGATGATGCTAAGAATGCAATGGTTTGAGCTCTCTCCAAAAAGCTATGATCGAGTTACTCACTCGAGAGCCCCTCTTGATAGTATGGCTATCTATCCTAAACCCAGTCTCTCAACTACCAACACGAGACCGGCAAAAGGGAAAACCTATCAAGAATACCTTTTTCTTGAGCATACTTTGACCTTGTCTTCATCGATCCGTGATCACCAAGGATGGCAAGCATCAAACATGATATCTTCTAGGGATGATGCATTTTGAGCATGCACAACACATCTTCTTCTTCATGTCATCTACCTTGAAGCCAACACATGCTCCAAGCAATGCCAATGGACAATTCCTACAAGTAAAACTTAATACACACATTAGTCCATAAAGATTGTCATTAATTACCAAAACCACACATGGGGGCCAACATGCTCTTTCAATGACAATAACCTATCATTTCATCTTGGGAAATGTAAAGTATCGATGAAGCAATGTGATATGTATCGATCTAATACTACGGTTCATACGATAGATATCTTCGTGTTACTTGTGGGGATTACTAAGTGTATCAAGATGCTAATAGTAATCATTGTCACGGAAGAAGATCCAGACATGTCCGTAAATATCTGAACCCACGGGGTCACACACTTAAGTGTTCAATAGTATTTAGAATGTGAGTGTGAATGAAGATTTAGTAGAGAAGTAATTCCGAAGGTGTTTGGAGTGTCTCTGAATATATCGAAGGTGTCCGGAATATTACCAAGGGTGTTTGAAATAATTTTTGAGCTTTAATGAGATGCGAGAAGGGTTCCGAGAGTGTTTTGGATGGTCTCGGAATGGTCCCGAGAGGTCTCAGATGATCCCGGAAGTGTCCGGAATGGTCCTGGAAGTGTCTGGAATGATTCTGGACATATATGGAAGTTTTGGGAGGAGCGGAAAGTTTCGGAAGGTTATGGAAGGTTTCGAAAGGTACGTGCATCCACGTTTCCCCAAGGGGAAAGAAAGTTTCCCTACCCCAATTTGGATTGGTCAAGGAAGGTTGCTTTCTAGTAGGTTTCGGTTGACCTAAACCTACCAAAACTCGTCCAAACTTTAGGGCTGGGTCTTGGACGATCCAATGGGATTGGAGACCTATAAAAGGAGACCCAAGGGCACTCCAAGAAGGTTACAGGTCGTGGCCTTGCCTCCCTCCAATCGGCAGCACCTGCCGCCCTCCAAACCCTAGCACGCCACCGCCCGCACACCGTCACCACTCGTGTGCTGCGCCGTCGTCCCATGTGGGTGCCTACTCTCTCTATCAATATCCTACATGGTGATGATCTATACCCTAGGATGCTCCCTAGGTTATTCTTCTTCTTATACGACATTGGAGCGCTGTCCGAGTTCTACCTCCATTTAGATGCAATCTAGACAGGACTACAGAAGCGCTCCTGGATCTTCATCGACACGTTCCTACTTCGACCGTGTGCTAGATCACACCTCGACGCGGTGCCGCTGATCTCGTACATGTGGATACCGGTGGAGGTTCTACACTTGGAGCACTTGATCACGTGGATCTTCATGAAGGTGAAATCTTCTCGTGGCTAATCAACTAGCGGCGGGAATTGATGCACCGACTACTTCGACAATGACGTATTTATCAGTGCATGTTCATAGAATTCATCCATTGGATAATACATCTCCCCGTGACTCTCTAAGGATGGTTGCGGGGATCAACGCTCATTTAACCTTGTCATCAACAACTTCCTCTAGTTTGATCTTCGATGGTATGATCCATTGCCTCTCCCCTTGCATATGATCCTAGTTATGCGCTAGATTTTTTTGTTTTGTGTAGAATATTCCCCAACATAAACCCAATTTGATATACCGTGAAACACATAGTCAATATTGTTATTGGTAGTTTCACAATGACAAGTATTACCATTACTAAAAGATCATTGGACCATGGGACACATATTGACTTGGATACGATATGGATGTGGCAAAGGATTTCAAACATTACTTCTTGACTAGGTAATCATAATGTCAGTCTTTGTCCTTACCGTACAGTATGCCAATGTTCTATATGGTGTAGTTATGGGAATTGCTACTCCTCATGATGGAAATATACACTCTAGGCCCTATCAATTATTATGATCTTTGTCATTGTCTGGCCAGACACGTGATCGAAGTGTTGATCATAGGAACATGGATAATACAGAATGAGTAAAAGGGTACATTTCGGGTAACGAGGATAACCTAGTGTTTCACCTCGGGTTATGTCAAGTACCGAGAAGCAATGCGACATGTATCGATAAGTAATACATAAGGTTCACAAGATAAATATTTTTGTGCTATGAGTATGGATCATAATGGCTAGCCAAAGGCCCATTGAGATCATTGTTGTGGAATGTGTTCCAGACATGTCTACGCATATTCGAACCCATAGGGTCATACACTTAAGAGTTAGTGACATTAAGAATGTGAGTGCAAATGTAGGTTTAGTAGAGAAGTAATCCCGAATATGTTCGAAAGGTGTAGGAATATACCGAAGGTGTCTGGAATATTGCCGAGAGTGTTTGAAATAATTTTGAGCATTTATGGAATGAGAGAGGGGTTCCTAGAGTGTCTCGGATGATCTTAGAATGATTTTGAGAGGTCATGAATGATCCTAGTCCAGAATGGTCTCGGGAGTGTCCGGAATAGGTCCAGGCATATATGTAAGGTTTTTGAAGGACCGAAAGGGCCCGGAAGATACCGGGGTGAACCGGTGATGCATATGAAATGCATACATGAACTTTGTAGTTTATTGATACATATTCTTACATATTTGCAACTTATATAATGCGTTATCCATTTTTTACATTGATATATGGGGATTTACCAATGAAACCCTTTATCTGGAGCACAAGAATCACCAGAGGCGAGCCCCGAGGCCCAAACGAGCCTAGGTGGAGTGGTCCCTAACTTGGGTCACACCACCCAAGCCCATTCCATCCTCGAGCCTCATCAGCCATCCATCTTCATCTTAGTAAGGCTTCTACATCCTCTGGCTCTTCCTTAATTGCGCCTCTTTAACTTGTTCGGCAAGGGGACATTATTCTGGGGGATGCCTTCGATGTAAATCTAATAGAGTCCCCAGGGGTTAATTTCTCCCACGCAACAAGGTCCTACCCATCCTGGATGTCCAAGCGATTTAACATGTGGGTGTTGTTCCATGTATGTCCACCATGGTTCTGATCGGGTACAAGGGGTGGAGCTGATCCGTCCTATGGTCGGTTTCCCTGGAGGTATGTCGTTGGAGGGCTTCTAGGATGTCTCGGGCCTTAGTATGTATGATAGATATGTGGCCCCGCCTGGGTCTGACCCCCTGGAAGGTCCTAGCTCTTCAAGGTATTCAAGTCGAGCAGTGTAAGGTCTAATTTGCTTTCCTCGAAGTTCTGCCTCCCACCGTGCTTGTCCGAACTCTAGGTCCTCGTCAGAGGGACCGTGAAGCTCCTTCTGTAGGGCCCCTCGCACTTCATCCATGACCTAGGTAGGATGCACTTTATGAATGCACTTACCACCATGTAGGCTCTAGTGAGGAGGGAGCTTCTGATATGCTGCTACCTCCCGCTGGTATCGTGGTTGATCGCAGCGTGTCTGCCCCCATTTCTTCGGACTCAGCATCTTGGCGTGGCAAGTCCTCCCTAACCATGATAGACCCCTTGCACCAACAAGGAACAACATTCGGTTTGTTGGGTTTACATGGGCCCCGAACTGGGTTAACTACCTGTGTCCAAGTATGACCAAATATCATGTTGGTCGATCCACGACCTCGAATGTGCAGAACTTAGTGATGAAATTTCCTGTTTCACCAAAGGTAATCAGGATCATGACCTCCTCGGTGTCCTCGTCTGGGTTGCAGGTTCCATAGTCCAGTCTGAACTGATCGACGAGGATCTGTAGGTAGTCCAAGAGCCTGGAAGAGATGGTACTCCTGATTATGGTCGGGTTCGCTTATCTTTGCGATATACAGGGAGACCAGGAGCAAAGAGTTAGGGTGATTGTTCCGGTTGATGAACTGAAGGATGTGATGGTCGAGAGCCTCCACAGACTCGAGTGTAGTGGTTTGAGCTATGTTTCTGTGTACCTGGATCGTCATAGATCTGGTATAGAGGTGGTTTAGCTTGTAGGGACTGAAGGGCATCGGCTATTTCGTTTCCTCGTCCTCATCTTCCACCAGGATGTTACATGGCAGTGCACGTCGGGGCGTTTGATCCTCTTCATCGAGTCTCCATAAGTGCTATCATCCATCCATCTACCAATAAGTAATCCCCTTCATCGAGTCCCCATAAGAGGCAAATATTAAGGAGGTGCACAACTCCCAACATCAAGATGAAGACAATTAACACATACGCATAATGATGTAACATAATAATATCTATCTCATCTCAATCATATGCTAGGGTTTCTCCATCTCCCAAAGAACTAGAGATCTACTCAGACATGGAGGCAATCAACATCATAGCAATGGTAATGGAAACAATCATAGATGAATAGTACTTGTATAAATCCACAACGAGTACGGGAATTACAACAAGATCTAAAAAAGATGTAGATGGGATGGATGGAGATGGTGGTGATGCTGTGGTGGATGATGATGATAGATGCCTTAGCCTCTCGGATCTGCACAGGGTGAAGATAGATCCCTGGCAAATGAGTTCCCCCTCCAGATCCCTTTCAGAGGTGAGGTTTCTGCGATTTCTGGGTGTTTTGTATGTCGTCTCTCCGAACCAATTGCACGGGGTGAAACTATTTGACGAGGTGGAGGCGGCGCCAACAATACGGCTGGAGCTAGACGGCTAGAAAATGTGCTCCGATCTTATAGTTGGTCGTTGGACCTTCTGCCTCCCTTGTTCACTTCTAGTTTTCTTCTAGTATTATTAATATATCTCAAATAAGCGATTTACGTTGTTTTCACTCCTTTTCTCCACAGTACAACTTCTCCAAGAATTGTATCATTTGGATCCATCAGTTTTCCTGATCCTGGTGAAAACAGACATAAAATGTGCACGCGAGCGCCGTAAAATGCCAAGATCCTACATCTACAGTGCAAATATGCACTCATCAACTCCCCCAAGCTTAGACTCTTGCTCGTCCCGAGCAAGTTTTAGCTTAATGGATGTGATCCTCATATTTATGAAGCTGAGTCGATTAAAATAAATGAGGCAGTTGCAGTATGTGTTTATCATATACGATACATAGGAATAAGTTCATGAATATTACCTTACTCGAACCATCTAATAGTATTAGCAGGCTTCCACACCTTAGTTATCAATAGTTCATAAGATGAATCTCAACATAATGTAAAAGTACCTGGTTCAACTGAATGAGTTAACGAGGTAGCCCCAAGTGTTTTAGGATCAACGTATTCACTTGGGATTCAAAATCTCAAAAGTGTCTCTTTGTCATACTACAATACATTGGTATATGCCTATTTGCTCTTTGCAAATTCAGTCTTTTTCTTCTTTCTTTTCTTTTCTTTTGTATATATGCTCACACTTTTGTTTTAAGTGTTGTGCAAAGGAGCTAGCCATATATTACACCTTATGTAGGAATTCAAAGTTTAATGATCTCGATTATCAAATTCCAACTGTATATGAAGCATCCTTATGACTTTCATTTTCAAACCTCGAGTTGTTCCCACTCTATTTTGATAGCACTTTAATTTTCCTTTGTTCAAGGTTTCTTTTCAACTTAATTGTATATATAATTTCTCTTTGTAAATCAAACCGTATACTTACAACATATTGACTAAATTATCTTTATGTGTTCCATTAATACCAATGGTGTGGAAGACTGCTATTGCTATCAAGTGCAAGTAAAATCATACTCAAGCCATTCATATATCATTAAAGCAAACACAAACTACATATTGCTCCATATTTTTCTAAAGGGATCGACTATTCCTAAAGGGGATTCTAATGATGCAAACTTTATTTCTAGTTTGAACTAATGCAAAAACAGTAATATAAAACTTATAAGAAAGATTACAAGGTCTTTAAAGGTCTCCCCAAGCTTGGAATCAAGCCAGGTAGGATCAATTAACACCTTGTGGGTACATGTTCCTTCTCTTGGGTAGAAAGAGCATCGCCTTCTTCTTTTATGTTTCTCTCTTTAATTATGCTTGCAAAGCGAATGCTGAGCTCGGCCATGTCATATTGGAGCTTCAACATTTTACTCTTGAGGAATTTCTTCTCATCTGTCAACTCAAAGACAGCTTTAATCAAGAAACCAACTCTACCATCGATTGCATCGACCTTCTTCTCAAGGTCTTTGCTCATCATCTAGTAGGAGTCAATCCCTTCTCCAATTGTTTCAACGCATGCCTTAGAAGCCTTTTCTAACTCACAAATCTTATCATGAATCTCATCTTACCGCACCTTCTTAGGTTTAAGAGGTGATGGGCCAAGAGGAGGTTTATAATAGGATCCTATGTTGTAACGATAAGGATTAGGGAGTTACTCATCCTTGTTCCTTCCCTGCTCAGCTTGTCTCATCATCTCCATCCTTTGCGGGAACATGTCCTCCCAATTTGGGAGAGGCTTGATCTCTGGGCCGGATGATGACGACAATCCTTTGAATTCTGCTTCTTCAATCCTCTTCACGGGCTTTGATGCGTTGCTAACGTATCCATAATTCTTGATGTTCCATGCTTGGTTTTATCTACATTCTTATGTTTTGTCCACACTTTGGAGTACTTTCCATACACTTTCTTGGACTAACCAATTAACAAGAGCCACATTGTCAGCTGCCTGTTTTCTGCTGTTTTTGGTTCCAGGAAAGTCAGAAAATGAATATTCTTGGAATTGGACGGGACAAAAGCCAAAGTCAGTTTTTCACCGAGGGACACAAGGAGCCAGAATACGAGATGGAGAGGGGCCAGGGGCCGCCACACCACCTAGCCGTGCGGCCCAGCCTGGCCCACGCCAGGGGGTGGTCTAGCCGCTTCCGGCACCTCCTCGGCCTCCCCTTTCGCCTATAAGATGCCTCCGATACAGAAACCCTAAGTACCCGATCAAAATTCCATGAAAGAGTCTGTAGCCACCGTCGTCTCCATCCCTAGATCGGGAGGGATCTAAGCTCTTCTCGACACCCTGCCGGAGAGGGGAATTCACCCTGGAGGCCTTCTTCATCATCATGCAAGCCTCCGGTGTGATGCGTGAGTAGTTCATCTCTAGACTACGGGTCCTTGTAGTAGCTAGATGGCTGGTTCTCCTCCTTTGTGCTGTCATGTTTAGATCTCGTGAGCTTCATTCATGATCAAGATCATCTATTTGTAATCATACATGTTGTGTTTGCAGGGATCCGATGGATATTGAGATGCTATTTCAGATTGATTATTGATTCTATCATGTCTTTGTTATTTGTGATCTTGCATGCTTTCCGTTGTTAGTACCTATCTTGGCCAAGTAGATGCTAGCAACTCCAAGAGTTAGTATTTATGCTCGACAGTGGGTTCATGCCTCTAGCAATCTAGGAAGTGACAGAAATCTCTAAGGTACTAGATGTGATGTTGTTACTAGGGAGAAAACAACAATCCTTTTTTTCATAGAACAATCATATTGTTTACTTTACACGCAATTCATAATGTAATTATCCGTTGCTTGCAACTTAATACTGGAGGGGGTTCGGATGATAACCTGAAGGTGGATTATTAGTCATAGATGCAGTTGGATTATGGTCTATGTATAATGTTGTAATGCCCAATCAATCTCAAAGGAGTCAAGATGAGTAGTATATGCATATTGCTTTCTCGATGTTTGTCAATTGCCCCGCTGTAATTGTTCACCCAACATGTCATCTATCTTAAGGAGAGCCACCACTAGTGAACTATGGACCTCGGTCCTTTCTTTTACCATCAATCTACAATCAACTGTTTACTGCTTTGTGTTTACTTTATACAAACTATTACTTTCTTCCACTCGATACGTTTAGTCCTTTTTTTAGCAAAACCGGTGAGATTGACAACCTCATCGTAAGTTGGGGACAGAGTTCTGTGGTTGTGTTGTGTAGGTCTCCACGTTGCTACTGACACCAGTAGTGCGCCCTGCCAAAGTCCAGCTAGCAACACCTTTGAGGTGTTTCCTTGCTCCTACTGGATTGATAACCTTGGTTTCATAACTAGGGGAAACTTACTGTTGTGCTCATCATACCTTCCTCTTGGGGTTCCCCAACGAGCTCGTTAGTACACGAGTCACCAAGTGATTTTCTGGCGCCGTTGCTGGGGAGTCAAGGACATCTTCACAAGGGGAGTCCCTCATAACCAATATCTTTACTTTGTTTTATTTGTTTTGCTTAGTTTATTTCTGTTTTTTTGCTTGTTTCTTTATCAAAAATACAAAAGAATTAGTTCCTACTATAGTGGTTATTTTCGTTGGTCTGTTATTATCTTGTTTTATCATGCTTTCTATCAATGATTAGTTTCTTTGAAACTAAATCTTATTGGCAAGGTGGGTTCACGGAAGAACAAAAATATTATTATAAGGAAGACCGCCTGTCACAAAAAGGGAAACACTTATGGGAACAAATTAATAAATTGGATACCATTGCTAGAAATGTGTGCTCTACTTATAATGTTACTTACTGCTTTGATAGATCTTGTTGCTGTAGGAGGTATAAACACCTCCCTTTTCAATGTGAGTATAATGATGATGTTACCATATCTTCTTAT
Source organism: Avena eriantha (assembly GCA_910589775.1). Taxonomy (NCBI): domain Eukaryota; kingdom Viridiplantae; phylum Streptophyta; class Magnoliopsida; order Poales; family Poaceae; genus Avena; species Avena eriantha. The sequence continues at coordinate 250,990,653 of OU342745.1, read as the reverse complement.
GTTAAGGGAAATTATGACTTTTATGATGTAGAACAAATTGAAGAATTTATTGCTTGGAAGGGTGCATTTGAACTTGCTTATTTGCTTGAAAATACTGATGATGCACCTTATAAATATGAGGTTTATGATATACTTAAATTTTGCTTTGATAATTACAAGGTAGAGAATGGATATAGTCTTGAATATCTTAATAGATGCTCTCCACCAACAGAAGAGACTAATGCCTTGCAGGAGCCTATGGAGGAAGAAATTGCTGAAACTAGAAGCTCATTGGATGAAAAAGAAGAGGAGAGTGATGACCTAGAGGAGGAAGAATGGATCTACCCATGCCTACCTTCTAATGAGAGTAACTCTTTTACCCCTTACATTATTTGATTGTCCTCCATGCTTACCAAAGGAGGATGAATGTTATGTTACTGTGGATTCTTTTGAAAATGTTTATAATAAAGCTCTAGATGATTGTCAACACCCGGATTTTTAATCCCAGATGCCTGTTATGCCATACCTCGCAATCCCAGGATTACCATTTTTGCGAGACATAACGGATTGGATATCACAGTGCATCATCCATTACAAACCATAATAAGGTCTTACATGAATAAAGGATCTCGTGATCCAGTCTTAATACAACAAGCAGCGGAATAAATAATAAGCGTAGCGGTGGGGTCCATCTTCAATGGCACAAGGAATGCTGACGAAGGAAGATAGTCCTAGTTATCATAGTCGTCCTGATGTCCTTCATCTTGGTAGTCTCCTTCATAGTCTGGCCATAGGAATAGCCAGGGACAAAAGCCATGAGTACTCTTTAAGTACTCGCAAACTATCACTAATAAGTAAGGTAGTTCTAGTGGGAGAGCTAACTCTATGTTTATTTGTAAAGTTAAGTTTGAAACCTAAGCTGAGTTCAGAAACCAAGAAAGATAAATTAAATTTCTAGAATCACTTAAGTTGGGAAGCTAGTGTCATAGTCACAACTCTGTTGTGATCAAGTCAAGATTCATCATTCCTTTCATAAGTCATTTTGAAAACATCTGACAACGAAATAGTATGGCCACTCCAACTGTCCATAACCACAGACACGGCTATTTGAATAGTTTAACACTCTGCAGAGGTGGTACACTTTCACCACAAGATTCGATACATCTGTCAGGGATAACCCTGAATCATAATACTTAGTATGCAGATAATCAAACATAACCTTTCCTTTACACACCCTAGTATAAGCACCTCTCCTATGAGCATGGCCTCCCAACCATGACCATCTGTCATCTTGGGCACTGCATAGGTGGACAACATTGAGAGGTAGCCTCAGCTCAAACCTCTCCCGCGAGGGAACTAATACTAATGCATATAAATTTCCGGCTAAGCCTTACCTAATTCAGGTATTGTGGTTGTACGGTAAATTTGGAATGGTATCGCATCCGAATCCAACCATCAGTTTTTGTAAAAGGGGGTAAGGCTCATGCCTCAACATGTTCACCATCATAAACCATTTGTGTTTCTCAACACATGTCAAAACATTTCAATAGAATGACTCATCATTCCAAGGTTTTCACAATTCATTTTCACCAAGTATTCCCATCTAAAGTGACTCAAGTTTTAGATTTATCTCTAAGGTACTAAGTTAAGAGTTTTCACTAAGGTGGGATGCTAATCTCAATCTCATGCCATAGAATGACATCTAAGGTTATCTAGATAGGTCAAGTTTTATACTCTTTATGCTACCTTCAAACAAGTAAGGGACTTCGGTAACGTAAAGAAGGTAAATCTTGGAAATAAAACTTGGGGTAGGTAATATTCAAGTGGTATAACCAAAGCATGCCTAAGGCATCTGCTTAGGTTATCTAGCTTAGTCTAACAATAGCTTGCTCAGTTTACTCGAAGTGCTAGGCTTGCCTTGGGTAGTGAAGTGGTTGAAGTTTTCTTCCTCTTCCTCCGGGTAGAACTCCTCCTCCTCGTAAGCTAGGTCGGTACTATCTTCTATAAATACATACGGGATACACAATCACCAAACAATACTTAACTAGGCTACTTAGTACACTAAGGCACACATTTGATGATCTATTATCATCACAAGCATTACAAGGTTTTATTAACTAGCTTCATTCTTTTTAAATGAGAAAACTAATTTCTACTCATTGAAATTAACTAAAATTTAATATTCTCCAATTAAAATATGGGATCATGTGGACACATGTCATCACCACATATTCTAACATATGGGAATGTGATTTAAAGGTTGGATCACATTTTAATAAGTTTAAGTTTAATAATTAGTGATTTAAAGTGACTAGAAATGCCTATATAGCATTATTTTGGTACTAGTCCAAAGTCACTGCATTCAAACCTTAATATTATTACATATTCAGATAGGTATGGTTAAATGTGATTTTTGAGAGTTGGAATCAACTCAAAAGCTATTATGGTTGATTTATAAAAATGTTGAAAGGTGCAAATGCTTCTGTCTTGTTATTTTTACTAGGAGAGATGTCCAACTCTAAATGAATTAAATTCAACGGGTTGGATAGATCTTTTCATAAGGTTTCTAACAAAATTGTAATCACTCAATTTGGATTGATAAAACTCTCTGAATGATTTTTAAATTAAGGGACAAAAGTGAGTTCAAACTTAAATAGGAAAACTAACGGGCCGGCCCAATGGAGCTTCGCGGCACGGATGACAACTGACAGGGGGTCCTGCAGGTCAGCGACACATCAAACACGAAGCGGTACGGGGCACTCTCAGCGTTACGATTAAAAGGTGGATCAACGGCTGAGGATCGTCGTCTCCGGCGAACAGGTCGCCGGCGAGAGCTAACCCTAGCGGCTCGGTGGGGGTACGTGGGGGCTTACCAGGGCTCCAGCTAGACGTGGCGATGGGGGCGATCGAGCTGGTGGACGATGACGGTTCTAGGCATGGGGGCAGTCGCAATCAACAGTGCCTCTCCTCCTCTGCTACGGCAAGCTCCAGCAATATTCCGGCGAACGGCGGCCCGCCTTGCTCCGGGGATGGGGTGGAAGGATCAGTGGAGATAGGGGAGTGAGATGGTGTGAGGAGTTTGTGCTAGGGTGGCCTCCTTATATAGGTCGACGAGGGGACCGTGTGGCACGACGGTGAGCTCGTCGGTGACGTTGATACAGGCTACTAGAGGCATGGGCTGTGTAGGCGGACGGTGGCGTGCCTCCTGGCGGTCATCTACGTGGTAAAGGCAACGCTAGGGGCGGTGGCGTTTGGTCGGGTGAGGCTGGCACTCTGCGCGGAAAAGGCGGTGCTCGACGCGGCACACGGTGACTGTGGGTCGCGCGGCGGCGCACGACTGTCTGGCGGGCTGCTGGGGTCAAGGCGGAGCGGCGTGCACGGTATTGGGTCGAGGCACGGTATGGGGCGTGCTGGAGGTGAGGACGCTCTGGCGCGCTCAGGCTGTGCGTGGAGAGAAAGGGCGGCGAGGCTGGGGAGTGGTCCAGTGGCTGGCAGTGGCTGTGGGGTGGACCATGGGTGGCGGTAGGGTGGCGCCTATCTTCCTGGATCGGCAGAGAGGGGCTGGCGGTCTGCTGCTGCGTTGGCAACGTTGGCCGGCGAGCATGGCGTCGGGGCCGCGTAGCACTGGCGCCAGGGGCTAGAACTAGGGTAGGTTTGGTCTGGCTGGACTCAGGGGAGACAAGAATGATCAATGCAGCTCAAATGGCTCAACAAGATTTGATCAAAAATAGTAATAGTTAGGCTAATTTGATTCTGTCTGCAAGGTGTTCGACACAATGGCCGCATGAGAAAAGTTTTTGAATTTTTAGCTGAATTTTGGTGGAGTTGTTGATAACATTCTTGAGCATCTCTGGTTGCTTGGGATTTGAAAATGGAGTTCATTTGAGTGGTTTTTGAAATAGTGTGATCTTGATACCTACACTAGATTCAATTTTCAAATGCCATTTAAATTTAGTGTTTGAAAGTTTTTGGCAGATCACAAAGTGGGCCTTGATACATCACTACTTGTACTAGCAAGGGGTGCAAAGATCCACATTTGTTTCTTTTAATATTTGAGTTCTAGGAATATCCAAAGTTGGCATGGTGATTAAAATGGCACAAATGACCATTTCCTTCTTTTATTCATTTTGATTTGGTTTTCTTTGGGGTTTTTTTGGGAATGATCTAGATGACGTTTAAGTCACCTAAGAATCATTTTACAATCAATGGATCACTTAATCATGGCAATTCAAAACAACTCCTATTTAAATGCACACACCTATGAATGCTTTAATATTTTTAAATGGAAAAGTTTTTGTTAACCCTAATTTTGCTGATTTGGATCTTAATAACCTTGGGTTCCAGTTTTGGGATGTTACAAACCTTCCCCCCTTAAACAAAATCTCGCCCCGAGATTTATGAAAGAAAACTAGGAACTAAAGAGATCTGGGAACTCTGTCCTAATGTAATCTTCTCGCTCCCAAGTGGCTTCCTCTTCGGTATGGTTGCTCCATTGAATCTTGAGAAATTTGATACTCCTGGTCCTGGTGGTTCTGTAGGCTTCCTCTAAGATACGGATGGGTACTTCATGATATGTCAGGTCCTTGTTGATATCAATAGCTCGATGATCGATGTTCTTGAAAACTTCGGTCTTCTTCGGCACTTCTAAGCATTTGCGAAGTAACAATATATGCAACACATTGTGGATGGCTGGCATCTCTTCTGGCAGTTCTAGTTGATACGATACTTCTCCTCAGCGGTTCAGAATCTTGAAGGGACCGATATATCTAGGGGCTAACTTTCCTTTCAGACTAAAGCGTTGCATTCCCTTCAATGGTGAAACCTTGAGATATACAAAATCTCCTACATTGAAAGTCAGGTCTCTCCTTCTCTTGTCAGCATAACTCTTCTGTCTGGATTGGGCAGTTTTGAGGTGCTCACGGACTTTGTGAACCTTCTCTTCGGCTTCTCGGAGAATGTCGGGTCCGAAAATCTGACTCTCTCCTACTTGCGACCAATTCAAAGGGGTACAACAATTTCTTCCATATAGGAACTCAAATGGTGCCATTTGCAAACTAGCTTGATAACTGTTGTTTATACGAGAATTCTGCGAAAGGCAGGCAGTCTTCCCATTTTGATCCGTATTCTAACACACAAGCTCTCAACATATCCTCTAGGATTTGGTTGACTCTCTCAGTCTGTCCGTCAGTTTGTGGGTGATAAGCGGTGCTGAAGTTCAACTTGGTTCCTAATCCTTCCTGGACTTTCTTCCAAAATCTCGAGGTAAATTGGGTACCTCGATCTGATACTATGGTCTTGGGGGTTCCATGCAGACTAACAATTCTAGCAATATACAGCTCTACTAGCTTCGAACTCTGGTAGGTTGTCTTGATAGGTATAAAGTGAGCTCCCTTGGACAGTCTATCAACAATGACCCAGATTGAGTCATTTCCCCTACTAGAAGTAGGCAAACCGGTGATAAAGTCCATTCCGACGGAATCCCATTTCAATTCTGGAATCTGCAATGGTTGCAACAGTCCTGCGGGTCTCTGATGCTCTGCTTTGACTCTTTGACAGATGTCACTAATGACCCACAAGTATAGGGGGTGTATCGCGGTATTTTCGATAAGTAAGAGTGTCGAACCCAACGAGCAGCAGAATGTGCTAGCTAGTGGTATGGATCAGGAATTCTATACAAATACTTAGCAAACGGATTTTTTGGGGTTTTCGATAAAGCAAGTAAACAAAGTACGAGTAAATAAAAGACAGTAGGAATAAATGCAGCAAGTGGCCCAATCCTTTATGCAGCAAAGGACAAGTCGGTTGTATTACTTAAGATGACCAAACGTTCTCGAGGACACATGCGAAGACTGTCAAGTGCTTTCGCTTCATATAGTTCATTAATCTTCTCTAGCTTGCTAAGTGTTGTGTAGGTGAACCTATGCTAATGTACCGCCCCATCCAAGAGTAATACATACTTGTGATTATACCCCTTGCAAACATCCGTAAGTACAAGAAAGTAATTAAGGTAGAAACCTAACCACAGCTTTAAACTCTAAGACCCTTACGTCCCTAGTGCAATGGTTTCCTAACGGGGGTTCAGGTTTCTGTCACTCTGGCAACCCCTACGATTAGTAGCCAAATACACAATGCATTCCCCTAGGCCCATATAGGTGAAGTGTCATGTAGTCGACGTTCACATGACACCACTAGAAGAAGTACATGACAACTTAAATAACAATCTATTGAATCTTTCTCAACACAACTCCACTACTAACAACAAGACTTCTCCCATGTCCTCAAGAACAAAACGAACTACTCACAAGACATCATATGGATCATGATCAGAGATGGAATAATGATGTATAACAATCTAAACATAAAGAATAATTCAACGGTTCACTCAATAGCATCAACTACAAAGAGTAATCAACACCGAGAAAGTTCCCCCTATGAACTAATGCAAGATTCAACCCAATTGTTGCAGCAATATGGAGATGGTGATGAGGGTGGAGATGGTGATGATGGTGGTGAGGATGATGATGATGATGATCCCGATGAAGTCCAGCTTGATGGTGGTGTTGATGGCGACGATCTTCCCTCTCCGGGAAGGAATTCCCCCGAAAGAAATCTGTCTACCGGAGAGATCTTTTTCTCTCGATGTTTTCCACCCCGCAGAGGCGGCGGAATCTTTTTGTGGTCGCTCCCCGAGTCTTAGGGTTTCGGGAGGATGATATACGCCAGAGGGGAGAGGCTGGAGTGGGCCAGGATGGCCACACAACCTCCTAGCGCGGCCTAGGGCTGCCCGCGCTAGGGGGTGGTGTGGGCCCCTTGTGGCCCATCTCCACTCCGTCTTCTGGCATCCTTAGTCTTCTGGAAAAATAGGATTTCCGTATATTTTCCCAGATTTTCTGATCTTCGCGAATTTTGCCTCCAAACAACACCTTTTCCATCAGAATCCTGGCTGCAGCGGTCCATGCTCCAAATTTCATCAACCATGCAAAAACAGATGAAATAACATAAGTATCACCTATCAATACGAAATATATCAATGAATAATAGTGAATTAAGACATAGAATAGTGATGCAAAATGGACGTATCAACTCCCCCCAAGCTTAGACTTCACTTGTCCTCAAGCGAAATTGAGCTCAATAAACATGTCCTCGGGTTTATCGAGTGAAGAGTCGATAAAAGAATATGGGCAAGAAGCATCACAATCATCAAAAGCATAGATCATAATAGAAGACAACTCACTATTATATAACTCAACTTGTAATAAGTAAAGGAAACACAATAAAGATACATAAAGTGAATCATAATTGGTAATGGTAAACTTAGCTCTTGGTCGAAGATAGTTGATAATTTCCTGGAGTTCACAAATAGCTGGTTTTTCAATGATAGCTTTCAAAATAGTAAACATCAAGATAAGATCAATGTGCAAAAGAAGGAACATAAGACATGATTGCATAAATCATCATATGAATGAATGAAACACATCAACTCAAATACTTGCTGAGATAGAAGGGAGTAGGTTTATTGAATCAATCTACAAAGTAAAAGAAAGGCCCTTCAAAGAGGGAAGAAGGGATTACAAGTCTCATAAAGAGCTCCCAAAAATTATGGTACTTACTAGCTTTCAGCTCTCATTGCCCCTATCATAGGCATCTTTAGGTGATTAAGGTTAAAGTGATCAAATATGGGGATATGCATTGACAAGTTCTAAGTTGAGAATCTCATGTCCCTTGAATACGAGGGCCGCTCCTCATGGTACTCAAGTTTAGTCAACGGTAAGTTCTTGTCATCGTAAGCATATGTGTATCATAGAGAACAGCCAATGGGGTACCCCCTTGCCCGATGATACGGAAGAATCTCCATATCAAAATGACAAGGCAAGCAGACAACAAGTATCTCAGCAATCTTCTTATTTACCATGGGAATATGGTTCTTTTTTCTCTCTTTCCTCTTTTCATAATATCTCTTTTTTTATTTTTCTCTTTTTTCTCAATCTCAATCTCTTTTTTATAAGAAGAATGCTTCATAGATACTCGTTATGGTTACGCTGCAGGTTTTCCACCATGTCAGCATGGTTTAGACCAGCGGCCCCTGCTTTCTCTAACACAACATGCATAACTCATGGCTATTACAAGCTCCCCTTTCATTTTTACACACCGACGACATCCATAGACAAAAGAACATGATATCAACTAGGTACGAAGTACCAGTGCAATGTTTGAAAGCGTTCCCATGACAGCATGGTTCTGCTAATCCACAACTTACAAAGCACAAGCATATACGCAACATAGGTGAGCACATGGTTCAAGTTTATAAGTGCAGGAAGTAAAGTGTGCCATCAAGTTCGTGAGAGCTTTAATCACTAATTTTCGCATAACAAGTTTAATTTGGGAGGTTGATAAAACAATAATTTACTTGGAATAGCAATAATGCTACTAGGTAGGTATGGTGGACACAAATGGCAGATGTTTGGGTTTTAAGGAGGTGGATGCGCGAGAAGAATACCCTCTCTCAGTACAGGTTTTTGGCTAGCAAGGCTGGGTAGCAAGTATAAGAGTTGAAGGAAACAACCAAACATAGAAGTGATAAAAACAAACATGCAATCTTCCTCGGAAGTACAAAAGATCTTAACTAGAGAATACTAGACTTATGAGCAAATGAAGAAAGAAAGATGATGAGATTATATTTCGTTAGAGTACTTCTATATTTTCTTTCAACTCTCAAAAATAGTGTTGCTGCTGACCGAGCCAGGTTTGCCAAAACCGACTAAATTAACTCAATGATCCCAAAGTGATATCAATACTAACAACAAGATCAATCATATAACCACGAATTGAAAACTAATATAAGCTATGCAAAAGAGTGAATGATAGAACTTCTCATTAATATTCCATAACGGCAACTCACACCAAGGGATACATATCTAACGAGAGAGGGGCCACTTCCATAATGCAAACCATCCTACATAATAACTCCTCTATTCATGATATGACTCTACTAATAAGGTAAAAAGATAAAAGATAGTGATATGATACCGCGACACTCCCCCAAGCTTGGAACAAACCAAGTGGATGCCAACCTGATGACGAATTACTCCTTTGGTGGTGGTGGTATCCTCTCGATGATCTCTCTGGTCAATTTCCCCAAGTCCTCAATCTCGAAGGTGAGATTACGAATCAGCTGTGAGTTTTGCTCAATGCGGCTCATGATCATGTCGTGTTGAGAATTCCAGCTCTTGCTATTCTTTCCCCAAATCTTCCTCCTTGAAGTCTTCTTTTCCTGCATGACTAGAACGAGGCAAATCCCAATTGGTGGGTAATTTCCCCTTGGGCATATTCTGGTATTGATGCTCATGGATAAGGGTATGGAAAGGATTCTTGGTGCGTGGAGGAAGTGACCAAGGATCTGAGCAGTGGTGAGGAGGCTTCCCTCCAATGACTGGGTTTTCCACCACTCCAATGCTTGCAATGGTAGTGCCGGTGTGTGGGTGTTGGCCTTGCTCCTCTTCACCTTCACTCTTGATCTCCTTCTCCTTCCCGGGGTCATGGAGGTCTTCCTCCATAGGTTCCTTCCCCTTGGCGGACACCATGGTGCTTCTAAGCTTTCAAAGAGTATGTCCTGGCAGAAACAGATCGAAACAAAACACGACGAAAACATGATATACAACCTCGGGGGATCCGGGGGTTATATATTACAAAGTTCCAAAACAAAAGGAAGGTACTGGGAGAAAACGAGTCGGAGGGGGAGTCCGGGGTGGACTCACCACCTGGTGGCGCGGCCAGGGGAGGGGTCGCGCCATAGGGTGGTGTGAGCCACCCTGGCTCCGTTTCCGTCTCTCTTTTGCTTTGTAGCTTTCCTTATTGACTGAAAACTGCAAAAATATAGTTGAGATAGTATTTTCGCGGAACTTTTCTTACCAGAACTATTACCTTTTGAAAACAGACTCTGCAGGTCTCTGAATTGGGTATCTAGTAGATTCTTCTGGAGTCACCACTTGAATAATCAATATCTTCATCTTCATACACTTATTACTTGAGTCATAAAACCCTTCTTTTCCTTATTATACCATTATCTCCACTACTTGGAAATTTCTTTCACACAAAACTTCACACAGTTCTTCATTAGCAACATTAGTATATATGAAGTGATAAACCCTTTGAGTCCAACTTCAACTGAAACCATCAAAACATAAGCTACTGTAGACACTCCTTCTGAAAACTCAAAAGAATTCAAAAAGGAAATCGAATAAAGAAGCAAATGCAAGAGTGGCAAAATCTGTCAAAAGACCACCAGGTAAAGATCAATTCTTTCGAAAATCTTCTGTTGCTCAAATCAAAACGTGCAAAACTAAAGAAAGTTAAATAACAACCTGGGGCAGAATCAAAAAAAATTACAGCTCAATCCAACATACAGAGATCTCTCACGAATTTTTACGGTGAAGCACAAAAATCTGTTTCGGGACAGCAACTTCCCCAAATCTTACTTCTCTCTCATTAGAGGTTGATCTTGACACAAAACCAAACAAAACGGATAAGGAGCGATTATTACCAAAGTAATACTTCTTTCCAATACTCAAAGAAACCAAAACAAACTGAAAGCAAAACAAATTGGGTTGTCTCCCAAAAGCTCTTTCTTTATAGCCATTAAGATGGGCATGATAATTATGATGAAGCTCTCATAGGGATATGAATTGAAGTGAAAGAGAGCATTAAGAAGAAAAAACACACACACCCACATTTAAGTCTAACCCACTTCCTATGCAAGGGAATTTTGTAAACAAACAAGTTGTTGAAACCAAAGGCAACTTGCATACGAAGACAAAAGAAGTGCAACATAAAAACTTTCAGCATAAAACGAGGAAACTTGATATTATTGAGATGCGTAAGAACACTTTTCCCTCTTTCATAATAACTTTCAGTGTCATGCATAAACTTAACAATATAGCCATCAAAAGGGCCATCATAGAAATGATCACTTATTCTAACAGAAAACACAGGAATACTAGCTCTCATAACACTACTTTGTGAAACAATATTAGAGGTAACCTTACAAAGGATAGTGTGTCCCTCTTTTTCATAATTAGTAACAAAGTCTTTCACATTAGCTAGTATAGGTTCATCAACCATTTGTTTATCAGGTTCAAACAGTTTTTAATATATACTTTCATTAAACATACTAGCTATCATAGATGTTCCTTAATCTTAACTGGGAAAGGCATTTCTCATATAAGGTTCAGGTAAGACATGATTAGCAGTATAAACTTCAGTATTTCTTGCGGGAACACTCTTAGCAATATCTTTATAAGGTTCATGATACTTATTCACTTCTTTTTAGGCACTTCAATATAGGAAGCAAAGCCTTAAAATAAGAAGCAATAGCTTGAGAATCTAGACCATAAGCTTTTTTAAAATTTTGAAAGTCATCAGTTCCCATAAAAGATTCAATGCATTCACAATCATATTTATTACCCAACTTTCTAACTTTGATCATTCTCCCAAGCTTCAGCATTTTCTTGAATACGGTCCAGAAGATCCCATTTAGCTTCTTCTTCCTACGAGTGAATATCCCAGCACAAGAAGCGTCCAATAAATCCTTGTCATGTAGAGGGAGTCTTGCATAAAAGTTATTGATAATAATATTGTTGGGAAGCTCATGAATGGGACATTTGAGC